>JAGKTI010000528.1:12851-70213 GCA_018397915.1 Birgus latro | reverse complement strand
TAGGGTGGAGGTGGTAGAGTGGTGGTAGGGTGGAGGTGGTGGTGGTGGTAGGGTGGAGGTGGAGGTGGTGGTAGGGTGGAGGTGGAGGTGGTGGTAGGGTGGAGGTGGTGGTGGTGGTAGGGTGGAGGTGGTGGTGGAGGTAGGGTGGAGGTGGTGGTGGTAGGGTGGAGGTGGTGGTGGTAGGGTGGAGGTTGTTGAGAGGTTGGATGGTAAGGTGAGGAGGAAGGAAGAGGAGAGGAAAAAGAAGGAAGGAGGAGAAAAAGAGGAAGCCTAATACAATACTTAATTATATGAAATACTAAAACATACAACGAATAAACACTCCACTCTTGTTTTCATTTGTAGTACAATGCCAACAAGGGGTATCATTAGTTTAAGCCTCAGAAACTGCTTGTTAGTCAAATAATAACTTACTGGCTAACCCCTTTCAGTAATTCCCCATTTAAGATACTTTCACTAAGCACAGTTTTTCTCTTAATCTGTCAATCAAAAATACAAACACTTTTCACATAATATGCTTCTTAATTAATCTCAAGGTGTGTTGTGAAAGATCAACGTTAATTCATCTAATAATATTATTTTAAATTTAACAAAAATAAATCATACTTGGTTGCTGTCTTGCATATGATCCTTAAATGTTTGAGAAAAAGTCCCTCTTGCTGAGACCTAACCCTAAATGTTCACCTATCAGCAATTTACGAGAATATATATCAATTATTAAATGAGGAATTACTTTTGGCTGGGATTATACACAAACAAAACTCACAATTTACACATACTCAGTTTGTAATAAGTGTGGAAAATGTGCCTTTAGATCTAAGGTAATGTTTTAATATAATTCAGTCCTAGGCTTATATAAAATGAGCTTCTTAAACTTGAAATTAAGAGTGCATGGTGGGCCTGTAGAAGTGGTTCAGTATTTTTGTGTTGTTCATATATCATTTTTAAAGGCTCCAACATGCTTGCAATGGCCTTGGCTGCTTGATCTCTGGCAACCTCCCTATTCAGTTCCTTATCCCTGAGTTCACACACTATGACCTCATCCCAAGTCTTTTTTCGGTCTCCCTCTCGCAACCCTACCCCTAATTCTCACCTTCCACACCCAATTGTTATAAAAATGTGGTGCTGGCCAGACACCTTCATGTGGTGGCACTGATATAACCAGGCCATGTCCAGTAAAAAGGGCCAGATGCTCACTCACTGCCCATTTAAGCCCCTGGAATCCTGACTCCTCTCACACTTTACATAAGCGCTTCAAAATTACCAACTCCATGACTTTCCCATTCAACATCATCATCAATACAATACCTGCTGGCATTCTCAGTGCCAAAGATCCCTCGTGGCTAAACACACAGACACAGGACAACCAAGGGACACTAACCAGAAAAACACAAACATGTAAACCACCACCACCACATCCCAACAAGACCTCCACACAGACTTATAAGGCTGCCTCCTGCCTCAATATGTACCTCTTCAAATATGTTAGTTCATTTATATCTGACAGAACTGGACCAATTCCAAGAAACAGGGAAACTTAGTAATGAGACAGGAATGAGTCTCCTTGGTACTGACCCTCCAGTCTGGCCCCACTTTGTCAACTGGAAATAAAATCGTTATGGCCATTCAAACCACCAAGGAAGTCGTACCAGACCCATCACTTGACCACTGCCCCAAATGTATTACAAAGTGACCTCCATCCAATTAAAACGTGCAACCATTTTGTTTTATTTTTCCTCCTTTTTTCTTTTCTTCTGGTAGTAAATAACCCCTTATGGGATTATGGCGTCTGGCAATAGATAGATAGAAGAACGGTCTCCCTATACTGAGACAGTAATCATATGTAATACCGTTCTTGTATGGCAACACTAACGAGAGGTGGGTGAAAGCACGTATATCACTTGTTACATTCAGAATTTTGGCAACACTGACCCCCTCCTGCACAGATACTTGTTTTGGCTACTCACTACCCAGCACCTACACCCATTCAACACCTACACTAGTGCTTCAAAAACATCTGTTCTCATCCTACACCCAGCACTAAATTTCACAAAGAAGTATTTGATACAATTTTTTTCTCCCCACTAAAATGGTCCTCATTCAGAAGGAACTGTGCTGTGAAAATATATGGCATTTAACAGTCCAGGTCATCAGCTCCAACCACCTGCACTATTGCAGTCCGCTGATGGCTGTGGCCATTAACCTTCTTCTTTTTTATTTATTTATTTTTTCAATACACTTTATTGTTTCAGACTGTACACAGGTACTACCTAGAGCACCAAAATATGATGCTTGTCATGAAAAAATAATATGGAAAGCATGTAATCAAAACTTACACTACATAGAGTGCTTCAAAAAAAATCTATTCTCATCCTATATCCAAAACAAAATTTCACAAGGATATACAGTATTTTTTTTCTTCCCCCTAAAACGGCCCCCATTCCAAAGGAACTGTGCTATGAAAAGCATGTGGAATTTCACAGTACAGGTCACCGGCTCCGACCACCTGCAACTCCGACCATACACAATACCGGTAGCCTAAGTGCAGTCCGCCAGCGGCTGTGGCCGTCATCCACTTTTTTTTTTTTTTTTTTTTACAATTTCAGAAGGTACATAGCTACTACCCAGATATATAACAGAAGCCTTCAAGAGCCATCACGAGACACCCATCCTTCAGATACAACCATACCCAGAGAAACACAATTACACCTCTACTCTCTCTACTCTTAAAAATGGCTTATGCTCTCTCATGAATGCTGAGTTACAAGAATACAGGAAACAAGCATTAAAATATGATGCCTGTCACAATGAAAACCTACTGAAAGAGTGTAGGTCTGTAATAATCTGTTTTTGCCAGTGGGAAATGTTAAAAAAAAAGCTGCGTAAACATGAAAATTTGTGCCAAGTTAGAGTGAAATGAGTATAACCAGACTTCCACACAATCATCTTTCTCTATTTCAGTGCCAACACAATATACAACTCACAGACAATACACTATCCCCACAGTGTAATGCCTCCTGCCACACCACAGCACACTCACCACACACACTATCACACCACACTACCACAAAACACTCACCACATGTACCACAGTGTAAGGCCTCCTCCCACACCACACCACACTACCACAACAGACAATCCTTCAGCATATATCTTTGGGGCTGCCAGGATTTCTGTAGTCAATCAAGTGATTACAAGCCAAGATTTACTAATACACAGCAAATATTCTTCAAAACAGCATAATCTTGATCTAATAGGTTTATCATCTACTGACAAAGGAATAAGATATAAGAATTAATTGTTATGCTAAGGGAAGGTGGGGGAAACACTCTCAGTACAGGTGATGGGAGGGTCAGAGGCCTGTAAGGATTTGTAGCACTAGGCCAAGGTTTCTCTCCCAATTTCTCTCTCTCTCTCAATTTTATTTTCAGTGAACAAGGAACAAAAAATGAACAAGCATCAAGGGGGAGAACTAGTGAAGTGGACTAATCATCATCATCATCATTGTAACCAATTATTTTTCAATCATCATAAACATTTATTTTTCTTTTAATTTTTCAAGCAGCCACATCCCCTATTCATTCATTTATTTTTTTACATATGGGTGTAATGTACACGGCCCATAAAGCAAAGAGTAAACCCAAAAGAGGTAGAAACTGGCCTACTGCAATCCCACTGATATGACTCTGACACTCATTCACTCACCATTCAAATCACAGTACCTTACACACACACACACACACACACACACACACAAACCATGGGGACATCACGCATCCTTGCTCACTCCAACACTGATATTAAACCAGTCATTTACATATTTCTCTCGCTCTCTCTAGAATCATAAACGACCACAACCTAATGCAAGACACCAACACCATCGCAAACACCAAACGATACACAGACTAAGGAAACGCAACAATGAAGGAGAAATATCGACAAAATAGCCTTAGAATAAAGATAACGATGGTTCTAAAATGTATAAACAATTGGCTGTGCTGGTGGACGGCTTATAATTTTATCCAACGTACTCTGCCTAATATTGCATATGATAGGGACCTGACAGGCAAACTTGTCCTTGCACCTGCTTAGGAAAATATGGCAAATGACTGTGTGATACGAAACGGTCTATCAAATTAGTTCAGTCCACTGGCTTAGGATCTTTCCATATCTATCTATCTATCTATCTATAGCCCGACGCCCTAATCCATATAGTTATAAAATTTTAAACACCTGAACATCAGAGGCACATTTTCCCACATTGCACATAAGAATAGAGATATAAAGATAACATATTACACTTCAACACATACCTATAGTCAGTTTATTTCCACCTGACAAAACAAGGCAACTTTTATAACTTCAGTACTAAATCACTGGTGTATAAAATTCAATAAGCCTTAGTGATTAGGTAGGGATGAGTCTCATTGGTTACTATTCCAATTAACTCTCAAGTCTGACTACACCTGGCCATAATCCAAGCTAAAGGTTATGAATCTCTGTCAGGTAAAAGCATACTGACCATAGAATAAATCAACAGAAATAAACACACCCACATCAATATATAAACATACAGTCAGACACAGGAAAAAAAAAATTAACAGGAAACATAAACCGTATTAACAGCAAATGTTCGTATATATGCAGGGGAAAATCTCCACTCATTAATCTCTGACCTAAATGAAGGGAATCAAGTGGGGTTGTTTAATGAAGGGAATCAACTCAAGATGCTCATTAATCTTTGCCATAAATGAATGTTAACTAAGGATACCTGTTAGTGTTAAATTCTCAGTGCTACTTGAGGCAATACATATTTCTTTTTTAAAGCAGAGATGAAAAAAACGAAGGCTGCAAGAAATAATACACAAAGGAGAGCCAATTCAAGATCCATTAATTCTGAAGTTCCTGCACACTTTGTGTTTTAAAGACTGGAGGTCATAGGCAGGGGAAAATACAGACTGAGGATGACAATTTCATAGCTGACCTATTGCCAATTAAAATCAACCAAACAAAGACAAGAGTACAAATTTTTTTCAGCATACTTTTTCCTGTGGCTGACTGTGCAGTACATCACAATGACATGGTAAAAATAATAATGCAAAAATAACAATAAAATAGGCATACAAATAACCAACATCAATACTTCAGGAAGGACAATATATGCAAAACACCTATTTTTATTGTTTGATAAAAAAGCACTATGGTTTTTCAGTGTCCTGTTATTGGCCACAGTTATTTATGATCTTTTGGGCTGATAATACTTGCTGTTGTGGTGGTCCCAAGCTCATTTTAACTGCAAACAATCAAAGTCAATGCTGGAGAAACTAAATACTGGAATTTAATGAAAGAAAAGAGGCAATATGGGCTTTTGGGTGATTAACCCTTACAACACAGCTTATCTTCTAATAATCTTTTTCAGACATGTGTGCATCTTTCAGCAGTCTACTTTGGAAAATGACATGCATATATCCTTAGAAAAATTTCTCAGCTCATTTAGCCACATCTCATTCAAGAAGGCAGATGATCAGCACACACAGATAAGCTACAGGGAGCAAATACTGTAAAGGCAAAAATGCTGAAATTGACGTTATACTGGTTCAGAGAAGTGGTTTGGTTACCGCACTACTACAAAGGAATACCCAAACACCTGCCACTGTTTTATTTAGTCAGGAATACAGGACCACAGCAACAGCAGCCCACAATTTACTAGACCATAATACAGGGCTGCCCATATATCTGGTGATCGGCTCAGTCTGCGGGTGTGGGGGATGCAGGTAGTTTGATGACTTTATTCAATTATGCTCTGTTTAACTGGGGATTAAATTACCACCTTTCCATTGTAAATGCTATTTGAAACAAGACTAATATGGTGCTAGTCATGAAGAAGTGCTATGGAAAGGATGTTGGGCCACAGTGCTAACTTATTCTGCCAATGAGGTATGGGAAACAAATCTGCATAAGGCCAAAAATCTCATGTCTCCTTGTGTCATGACATATATTGTATCATGCTTGTGTGTCATGTCTGTGTATGTCATGTCTCCTTGTGTCATCTTTCTGCATGTCATGTCTCTGTGGTAGTTCAATTAGTATATGGATGGAGCTATAAGAGAGATAATGGGCAGGGATGTGAATATATTGGAGTGTCTAAAGAGAGAGGGTAAGGTGTGGAAACTTGCTGAACTGTTGCTTGTTGATGATACTGTATTGTGAGGAATGTGAACTGCAAGGCTTGGTGAATGAGTCTGGGGGTGTATGTAGGAAACAGAATCCAAAAGAGAATGTATGTATGAGTAAAGCTGTGATCTTAGAGGGAAAATAAGTCAAGCATACACAGTGAGTCAGGAGAGAGTGCATTCAAGTGCTTAAATAGTGTGATGAGTAAGGATGCAGGTGCTTGAATGGGTACAGCAGGGTAGAAAGGTTGCTGGATCATTGAAAGCTGTGATAATGGGTTGGGAAGTGAGCATGGAAGTGAGGCTTGGATCCTGTTGGAAGGACACAAGTCAAGAGTGAGAGCAGTGTAAATGAAGTGAGGAGTGTGTGGAGTTTTATGGACAGACAGACAAACAAATGAGGAAGTAAAGATGCATTGTGGTGCTATTAGAAGAAATACTTTGAGATAGATTGGCCATGTAGGGGATGGAGAATGAGAGACTGACTAGTAGAAGGTATGTGTATGACGTGAAGGGGGAGGGGAGGAGGGAAGACCATGGCGAAGGTGGAAGAATGGAGTGGAGAGATACGTGGGAGGGGGTGTGAGTTGGAGAGAGGGCAGTAAAATGGCACATGACAGTGCAACATGGAGTTAATTTGTTTGTGGTCCCTCTTATGGGATTGAGATGTCTGGCAGTAGAGAGATAACAGTCAGAGGACAAAAATTTCTGCTTAATGAAATGAGCGAACTTTAAGCAATTACTGAAGCCAATGCAAGGGGAGATATTTAATTACTTGACAAAACTTGCAAACAATGGATGTAAACAAGCAATTGCTATAAAGTAAGAAAGGGTTATGGGAAACAGAAAATTATGCATGGTAGATATGGTAATGCTGACTGAGCCTGCACCACATCAATCATCGTTATAATCATCATAATCAATATAATAACCAATATATTATTCCCTTCATTGCAATAAAAGCATAACCATCATCACCACCCTAACCTCTTTTTCCCACCTAAGGATGGGGTAAGGTATGGTTCAAAAAAGCAAGAACAAAGCATATGTATGGGATAAGACATGTTATATTTGAACCACCCTGTATTTCTTAGCATCTGTGGCAAATAACCAGGACTTACTGCATGTTTGTGATGGACAGGCATGTGCAAAAGTATGCCAACAATTGTCTGCCAGCAATTTCTTCCCCAAATGACAAGCAAGTAACATCCTTCTCCAACTTGTTTTCCTGATGCTTGGAACAGACACTTTCACACGGTAATGATCAGACATTGAAACTGTCAGGTTAAACTAACAGCCTTCAGTTCCTTTATTATCCCCCTAAAGGAGAATGGTGGACTATGAAAGAATAGTAACTCTGGTGTGCGGTAATTACCACATACAATATTACAAACAACACCTTCCATTCCTACAGCTGGCAGAGAAGTGTCTACATACTTTTGCTCATGCTCAGGACAGGATTTCTCCAAAACATTTCTAAGCCTATGGTGGTGTACGGCTGGCCAGTTGTCTACAACCTTAGTCGCTTTACTCAAATCTGGCGAAGACGTCTTCTTTCACAGCTGACAGCAGCAGGTAAAGAAATGGGTTGTTTGGTATGATTGCTAATCAAAGTGGACATCTTGTGACTATCATGAGTGACGGGTCAAGTGGCATCTTGCTACCCAGGATATAAGTTACTACACTTGGTGGTAACATAAAACTAGACAAGTCACGTGGTGGTGTAAGGAGTTACGGCACTCCAGGTTAATGTGGCCCAATACGGTATTATATCAGTTAGTAGCTAGTCCCAGGTCTCTTGCAAAAAAGGGGAAACAAAAAATTGGTGAATGAATGGGTGGCTGTGAATGTGTGGTCCAGCATCTCATAGATGTGAACAAAGTGTGCAACGTCTCACTTGCAATATCCACTTAAGAGCGTACACCCAATCATTGAAGCATTGCCTAGGCCATAAAAAATATAAAAAAAAACAACCATGAACACAACCCCCTCATAGAGCATTCCGCCCCCTTACTGCACGGCCACAACGTGATTATTGCAAGCAAGGCGGTGAGTGCATGTTTATCATATACGGTAATCATCCACCTGTGTGCCACTTATCCTTCCAATACTTGCAATGACAACCCCTTCTCTTTTAGCTCCGGAAGCCGAATTACCCACATTGGAACTGATATATATCATGGCACACACTGGTGGGTTGTGTATCTTGTTTAGTGGAACCCAACCACCCAGTCATCCCCAATTCCCCAAAACCCCACTAGCAGCATAGGGACCTGGGGCCATGCTACACGACAGTAAAACAGCAACTAATTCACATTGAAATTTTTAAAGTTTATTTTTACAATGCAAACTTTTCACTCATTTACTGCAAGCGTAAGACTTTAATCTCCTCCGTCTGATTTGGCACTGATTTTCTACGTGTGTACCGGTACTTAGCGTTCCAACTTCCACACAGGGGAATCAATAGGGCCACGGTTCATAAACAACGAGTAACACCGACACTGCAGGGTCGACTGGTGTGGGCGATTCAAACGGAAATCATAGCAACAATATACACGAGTACCTGAAACAACTGGCCAAGCCGCTGGATGCAAAAACCCTGTCCACTGTGCATCAAATACTGTACAATACAATAATATTCAAGTCCAATAATCATGTGCATAATTCACTGGGGTGTCTTCTAGGTGGCTGAGAAGGCTTGCTAAGAAATAATGTTAGGAAATCGCCCCAGCCACAAAGAAGACAAGCCACTCTGACTGAACTAACACCAGACATTGTTCAACTGAGAGAAACACTGTACTAGCAGGCAAAGGCAGCAAAAATAACAGGGGAACCTTTCTATCACAAAATTCTTGCAGTATATCTATCTAGCTAACAATTATGCAATCTATTTACTATCTTTGTGTATCTGTGTAATGTTTATCTATCTGTGTACTTTACACTGGCTGAGGCAACAGCTTAACAAGGACACATGCTAATCATGAAGAAGTGCAATGGCAAGGTTTCAAAACTATCTGCTACTGGTATACCAGGGAAATTTACTTACTGTACTCTTGTTACTCTAAAATGGCATAAAATAAGCATCAAGCAGAATGCTAGTCATGAAGAAGTGCAATGGGATGGATGTACACTTGTAGTATTGCGTTATTCTACCACTGACATATATGAAAAAATCTTGTGAATGGACAAATCCTTGGTCAAGTTAAGGTGCAAGATGTATGATAATTGAGTACAGACTAATATAAATATCAGTTAAAAATAAAGATCATTATTATCCTTAGACCCCAATGCATCCTTCTCAGTTGAATAAAACCATCTGGTGTTAGTTGGAATAAAGACAGTCGCTCTCCCACTTACGAGCATCTGAGCCGAGAACTATTATTGTTGAGATTAAAGACTTACCAGCTTGAGATTTCATTTGGCTTTGTGGCTGCCAGCCTAAGAGTGCCAAGGACTGACTCCTGGCACTGCATCATCCTATCCTATCGTCATCATCGTTGTCATCTTCATTGATTGGCAAGTAAAATCAGCACCTACATTAAGTTAACTGGCATTATATACCCTTGTGGTGGAATGATCCAGCTATGAAGCCTAGCACTGCCACTGATCATACTGATCAGCATCAGTCCTAACATCTTTTCCCACCCAACGATGGGGTGAGGAAATATTAAAATATCGTAAGTAGGGGAGCAACTGTTATACTCTGTCCATCTCAACTTGGCTTAAAAGTGATCTGGAAAGGATGCAGAGCTCCAGTATTGCTCTCCTTGTTTTACTCTGCTTCTGGGCTATGAGGATTAGGCTGTCAAAAACAAAACTCTCTGCCAAGTCAAGGTGGATGAACCAAAAAATTTCTAACTCACTTTTCAGAAGGGTGATAGTAGCTAATTGTAGGAGGAGCTGAGGACTGATGGCATAGGGGATCCTCTTGACAGTGGTCTGAGGTATTTCCCCAAAGGATATACACTACTGTGTTGAAATATCACTGAAACACTGAACCAGCACCACCGACCTCACAGGCAGTGGCAGCACCAACACAGCAGCAGCACAAACAGTCACAGCAGCTGCATGACCAGCCACAGCAGGAACAGCAACAGCATCAACCACAGCTGTACAACTGGAACTGTGGGCCCTGAAAATATGGTAGCCAAGTTTTTAAGAGATAATCGCAGGTGTATAGATAATTTAACCCTCTGATATATGATGACTAATATTTGATGCTGGCTGAAAATTTACCCCAAAACCCCAGCCAACAACTTACAGTTAAATAAGTGCTGTCAACCCTTGTCATGTACCCCTCCATACAAAACTCATCCTCTCACCTTTTATCTACTCCAATCATATTTTATCTACTCAGTAAAAAATTAAATACACACTAAAATATGATACTCCTCTCTGGTTTTAATATATCTACACTATCTATCTGTCTATCTATAGCCAGTCTCTTTAATCCTCTAAGGGATGGCCACAAACAAATCACCTCCACATCCCCCTGTCCCCTGCCATTTCACTACCTTGCTCCCAGCTCACACTCCCTCTCTCTCATATACCTCTCCTCCTTCCTCCTTTCTGTCGGCAGTTTCCATGGCTGGATCAACTCACACACCTGAAAAATATAGTACACGTTAGTACTTTCCTTCCAAACCTTGATTAACAATGTATCTGGTTGGCAGCAAGAACAATATCACCTGGGGACAGCAAGATTCAATTACATGGCAGTAAGAGTTTGCAATATGTCTTTAATAATAATAATAATAAAAATGCAGTGATCCAGTCTGCAGTCCACTTACAGTATACACATTAAAGGGGAAAAAAAAATTTCATATGCTGAATTAATCTGCCCTTCAATACAAAGAATTAAAGAAATCAGACTATATCACACTCCAGGGGTTGTAATAGTAGTTGTTCCCTAGGCAGTCTGGCCGAACAGCCCTGAATCCCTAAGGAAGGCCACGGCCGAGACCGAGCTTTCCCACAGAGCTCTCAAGGAGTGTATGTTGTGCTGTTGGCGTAGGTGATTGTGTGCAGTGCAGTCTTCCATGATGTGCTTAATTGTATGGGGTGCTGTGTCACATCCTGGACAGGCATCAGTGACGGAGTCATTCAGCCTCTTCAGAAAACTTAAGAGGTCTGGATGATGCCCACATCTCAGCCTGGCCAGGTGGACCCTGTCCTCATGAGGGAGAGTTGTTGTTGCTGTTGATCAACCCTGGTCTCTCTAGATGAGCAGACCCATCAATTGCAGAGAAGCAACTGCCCTTCCCATTCACTGAGTCTGTATTCCCTTGCAGCTGACAGCAGCGAATTGTGTGAAGGTTTGGTTCCTGGATGGATATCGCATTTGCATCTCTCCACTCAGTTAACAGAGGCACCATAGTTGGCTCCACTTCACCCGGTACAATGGTTACCTCCCAGAGGTGTAATGTGTTCCTGGGTTACAGGAAACCATTAGGCTTGTCACTCAGTAGAGTCACCTGATGTGAAATCAAGAGTACATTCAAGTCTCGTCCTTCCTCTCAACTCTTCGATCATAAACCTAGACTCCTCAGGACTAGTATTCAAGGACACACTACACATCCATCTAATCACTGTCATCTGTATGTCTGATCCAATGAATATTCTCTTCCTTTACTGCCCACGTCTCACTACCATACACCACTACACTCCTAACACATGCCCAAGACGAATAAAATTTCCTGACCAGCACATACACAACCTATCACGTTACAAGGTCCAATACTAAACTTATTTTACTTAGCCTAAGGTGCCTTCATGTTGTGGCACTGATGTAAGTGGCTGGTGGAGCTGCCCTGTTATATAAACATCCCTCAACATCTTCCCTGATCCCCTGCATGGAGGATGATGGGGAAAAAATATGTTCATCCTTGGTTTGTATAAATCCACCAACTTTGAAAAAAAAAAAAACATGCTAAAGAGGGATGGCTTCACATGGTGGCTCTAATATACAACCTCCCTAAACCCCCTATTTCAAAAAAGGAGGATGGTGGACTGCAGAAGAGCAACATCAGCCTGAAGTCCACCAGATCCATACCCAGCTGGGCCTGAAGCCAAAACAAGAACAAAGAGGCATCACATCCACACACCTACAACAGTGTACAGGCAGGTGGTGGGTGTTAGTGCATACTGCTGTTAGTGTGTGTGCAAGCGCACACACCTGTTACATCATGAGTGATGACGTCACCGGAAGGGTCCTGCGGTGTGCAGCCAGGGGCACGGGCAGTTCCCGGTGTGAGGCCGGTGAGTGTAGTTTGCCTTCTAATACTGGTAGCAGAGCGTAGTTCCGACATAATGGCGTCTTGCTCAACTAAGTGGCCTCCAAAACTTGAAAATGATTCTGCTTATGAAAGTTGGAAGAAGGGCATCGACATCTGGTGCGAACTGACGGACTTACTGAAAGAGAAGCAAGCCTTAGCTATTCACCTGTCATTGTCTGGAAGGGCGAGGGTGGCATCTTCGGAAATTGATGCGGCTGATTTGAAACAAGAGAATGGTGTTCAGACCTTGCTGAAAAAACTAGACAGTTTATTTCTTGTGGACAAAGGACGTCGGCAGTTTGCAGCTTTTCATGAATTGTACAACTTCAGAAGAGCTAGTGATATGAACATTTGTAAGTTTGTGGCAGAATTTGAGCATGTTTATTTCAAATTTACGAAGCACGAAATGGCACTGCCAAATGCTGTGATGGCTTTTATGCTCTTAGCTGCATGCAAACTTTCAGACAGTGAGCAACAACTAGTGATGTCTGCAATAACTGAGGTGACATACGAAAACATGAAATCTGTCCTGAATCATATTTTTGCTGGTGAAATTGGCAGGCAGAGCAATGCATCGGTGTCTGCCAGGGAGGTGAAGGGCGAACCAGTATTTTGGAGTGACGAAGTTGGGGCTGAGGAAACGTTTTATGTAAGAGGTACTCGACGAGGACGGAGAATGTTGCGGGGTGGTGCAGTACGTGATCGAGGTCATGGTGGTGGCCGATATTCAACCGTAACTGCTAGAATTCCCAACGCTCACCCACCGGCAGAAGGCAGAACCCACTTGAGTCTGACGGAAAGGTATCGAGGTGTTTAGTATGTAATTCTAGATTTCATTGGGCAGGTGACTGTCCGGATGTATACGAAAACGACAGCAGTCTTGGAGAAAATTCTGAAACAGTGCATCTGTCGTTATTTATGGGCTATGCGGATGATGCCGCTAGTAGAGGTAAGTTACAGACTCTAGTAGAAGAATCTAAGGGATGTGCTGTTCTAGACACAGGGTGTTCTACAACTGTATGTGGAGTTGAATGGATCAATTGCTATCAAAGTGAGCTCACTGATAACGAACGTGAAGCTGTAAGAGAAGAAGCGTCATCCTCAACGTTTATTTTTGCTGATGGTGTCACAGTTTCTTCCCTCAAACGTGTTACTCTGCCCTGCTCATTGGAAATATGCGTGCAACCATCGTGACTGATGTTGTGAACTGCAATATTCCCTTGCTGCTCAGTAAACGTTCCATGAAAAAAGCAAAAATGTCGATTAACTTGGGATGTGACCAGGTCACAATTTGTGGAACTATCATTAATTTGAAGTCCTCATCCACTCACTTGATGTAGTACTGCCTACTTCTTCCTTAGCCTTTATCATTCTTTTTCTGTGCCTGCCCTCCTTTCTTCCTATTTCTCCTATATTTCCTGTCACTTCTTACTGCTTTTCTTTCCTTTACAGGTGGCATTACATTGAGTGACAAGCCAAATGGTTTCCTGTAAGCCAAGAAACCATTTACAATGCTGGGTGGTAACCATATAACCAAACCATACATGCTCCCTACGTGTTAACAAGTGGGTTGGTGGAGGGTTAGTGCCCCTCCCCGTAAAATCAATAACTCAAAGTCAAATGGCCACCCCTTACGGGATTATGGTGTCTGGCAATAGATAGAGATAGATCTTAAGGCCATTACTTGCTTCCAATTTCTTTATGACTAGGTCGTGAATTTTGTGAAACAATCACGCTGGCATCTCTTGGGGGTGATGTAGAAAAAATGGCTTTGAAGCTTCACAGGCAATTTGGACACCCAACATCGGCGAAATTAATTAAACTGATCACAGATGCAGGGATTAAAAGTTCAGAACTGGAGCGGGCTATCAAGGCTGTATCTGACTTGTACAGTCTGTTGCAGATTCAAGAAAGCCAAGCCCCGACCCGTAGTCAGTTTGCCCATGGCGTCTAAGTTTAACGAAGCCATAGCCAAGGATTTGAAAGCTTGGGGAAGGCATTATTTCTTAGTCCTTGTTGATTTGGCAACCAGGTATTGTAATGCGATAGTAATCGCGGACAAGTGTGCGCCCACCATTATCAAAGGAATATTTCGGAGCTGGATTGTTGTGTTTGGCGCACATGGAAAAATTCTTACAGACAATGGTTGTGAATTCAACAATGTGGAAATGCGAGCATTGGGAGAGGCCTTCAATATCAAGATCACGACAACGTCTGCAGAGAGTCCGTGGAGCAACGGAGTCTGTGAGTGTCAAAATGCAGTCACTGGTGACACTGTTAGGAAGATAACCGCTGATAGCCAGTGTGAATTGGATGTGGCCTTGGCATGGGCAGTATCAGCAAGAAATGCTCTCACCAACTACGCAGGCTTTTCTCCTAACCAACTTGTTTTTGGTCAAAACCCTGGCCTCCCTAATGTGTACCCAAATGATCCTCCAACCTTGGAACCTACAACGCCATCAAAAATTGTGAGAGACAACTTGAACACTCTTCATTTAGCAAGACAAGAGTTTAAAAAGACTAAATCAGATGTTTGGATAGGGCTCTGCGGCACAACATACGTTCAAGTGACTTAAACGACATCAGAAATGGAGATGAAGTCTTCTACAAAAGAAATGACAGTCATGAGTGGCACGGTCCTGGAACTGTAATAGGCAGAGATGGGAAACAAATTCTGGTGAGACACGGCGGTGTCTACATGTGAGTGCACGTGTGTCGTCTAGCACGTGCGCCAGAGCAAGATACTACAGTTGAAGGTGGTGTCAGCAGTGATGAGAAGACCAATGTTGTCCAGGAGAAGCCTAATGACGATTCTTCGCAAGTGTTGAATGACTATCCACCAGATGACGAATCGGAAGATGGTGTGGTTCCGATTGATGAGCCTCCCACAGTTTCTATTCCGGTTAATCAGCCTCCCAAAGTTTCTGTTGGTCAACGTATAAAGAGAATACATTCAGAAAGTGGAGAGTTGGTGTCTGGAACGATTGTGAGTCGGGCAGGTAAAGCCACTGGAAAGTACAAACACTGCTACAATCTGAAGAGGGACTCTGATGGCAGCATTGATTGGATAGATTTGCAGAAGGATTTTAGTGGATGGGAAGTGGTTGATGATGATGCAGAAATGCTTGTTCTTTTCAACTCTGAGGCCATATTATGCGCTAAGGAAAATGAAATTACAAACTGGCAGAATAATGATGTGTATGAGGAAGTAGATGATGTTGAGCAAGGTGCCATAACGGTTCGATGGGTTGTGACGGAAAAACTGAAAAATGTAAAGCCTATTGTTAAAGCCCGCTTAGTCGCCAGAGAATTTGAGGAAGACACAGTTGATCTCCGAAAAGACTCGCCTACTTGTTCAAAAGAAGCAATGCGTTTGGCACTTTCTTTGGCCTCCACCAACCAGTGGGACTGTCACATTATGTACGTGAAAGCTGCCTACTTGCAAGGTAACGACGTTGAGAGAGTTGTTCATTTACGTCCTCCACCTGAATATGCAAATGGTAAGTTATGGAGACTAAAGAAAACTGTTTATGGCCTTTGTGATGCTGCTAGGCATTGGTATCTGCGCGTAAAAGATCAATTGTTGAGTCTCGGAGCTAAAGTGTCATCACTGGATTCAGCGCTGTTCTCTTGGAGCAATAGTGGCAAAGTCGAAGGCATTGTATGCATTTATGTCGACGACTTCCTTTGGGCTGGTACACATGAGTTCGAGCAGCAAGTGATAAACTGACTGAGTCAAATATTCCTCATCGGCAGTTCAGAATCAAAAGCCTTCAAATACGTTGGTCTCAATGTCATCTTCAACATCGATAGCAGCATAACGCTTGACCAATTCCAATATGCTTCATCTCTGAAACCAGTCACGCTGAGTAGACATCATCTATCTATCTATCTATTGCCAGACGCCTTGATCCCGAACGGGGTGGCCACAAACAAATCGCCTCCATGTCACTCTGTCCCCTGCCATTTCACTACCACGCTCCCAACTCACACCCCCCTCTCTCATATACCTCTCCACTCCATCCCTCCATCTCATCCTCGGCCTCCCCCTCCCTCTTGCCCCCTCCACCTCACTCACATACACTCTCCTCATCAGTCTTTTACTCTCCATCCTCTCCATGTGCCCAAACCACCTTAACGTGTTTCTCCTAACGCTTCCCATCACGTCCTCAACCACACCACAACACTCCTTCACTTCCTCATTCGTTAGTCTCTCTCTCTCCATGTGACTCCACATGCTCCTCTCAAATAACTCATTTCCACTGCTCTCACTCTTGACTTCTGTACTTCCAACAGGATCCAAGCTTCACTTCCATATGTCAGAGTTGGTATCACAATACTGTCATGTAACAACTTTTTCACTTCCATGCTCACCTCCCTGTTTCTTATCACTGCATCAGTAAAATCAGGAGAGCTGCCCGAGTCTGAGAAAACGGGGTACCGAGCATTAATTGGGCAACTCAACTGGACTGCCACACACACTCAGCCAGATATTGCCTTTGTTGTGTGTGAGTTGAGTGTGACTAGCAACCGAGCTACCGTAGCGGATTTGCTTAGACTCAATAAGGTGATCTCAAGGGTGAAGACTGACAACATGAAGCTATACATTCCATGAATGGGGCCGATCAAGGTCTGTCATATAGAGTGCTTTTCGGATGCCTCATTTGCCAACCTTGTAGGCAATGGGTCTCAGGGAGGTTTTGTGACCTTCCTACAAGATGCTAGTGAGGCAGGATGCCCTATATTCTGGCAGACAAAAAAGATCAGGAGGGGCGTCAAATCTACCTTATCTGCTGAGGCGTTGGCACTGCTTGAATGTGCTGAGACTGCTGTATATCTCGCCAGCATATTGCCTGAGGTCTCTGGATGTGGAAAGATCAAAATAAAGTGTTTCGTCGACAACAAGAGTCTGGTGGATGCCCTTTACTCCTGTAGGAGCGTGGAAGACAGGAGATTGTGCATTGATATTGCTGTATTACAAGACATGTTGGAGTGAGGGAAGACTGATGCAGTATCTTGAGTGGATACATCACAACAACTGGCTGATTGTCTCACCAAGAAAGGTGCCTCGACCGAGCGGCTGCGTGCAGCAGTCAGCTGAGACTAGAAGGATTATAAAGAGACATCACATATCTGTATGTGGCCACAGACTGGGTCTTGATAGTAATTAAACAAAAGTCTATGTATTGGATGCATAGTGCGTATCGGGTGTTGATGGTACTCACACAAAAGTCTATGTATTGGATACCTAGTGTGTATCAGACGCCAATAGACCATCCAGCTTCGTCCTTGGAATCTTTTGTCAAATTAAGAAGAGAGGAAGAGAGTGTTAGTGCATACTGCTGTTAGTGTGTGTGCGCGCTCACAAACCTGTTATGTCACGAGTGATGACGTCACTGGAAGGGTCCTGCGGTCTGCAGCCAGGGGCCCGGGCAGTTCGCGGTGTGAGCCCGGTGAGTGTAGTTTACCTTCTAACTTCCATTACAGTTTCACGTTTGCTGCGGATTCTTCTCTTTGCCCCCTCTCTCTAGGCAGCTTCCACGGTTGATAATCAACTCATGCACCTTAAAATTATATTACACATTAGTCCTTTCCTTCTGAACCTTATGTTTACCTGGTAGTAAATGTATTTGGCGGCATCAAGAACAACATCATTTGGAGGTTATTATCATTATTTTTTTTTAATGCACAGAAGGAGCACAAGGTTACAAGCCCCCAGGTTGCTCCTTCCAAGAAAAAATAGAGAGCCAAATTCAAGACCCAATCATTTCAGATGCCTGGACACACTGCATTTAAAACACTAAAGATCACAGGCAGTAGGATATACAAAGACAGTTCCAGAGTTGACCTGTTGCATAAGTACTGGAAGTAATGGTTAACTCTTGCATTAGAGAGTTTACTTATTAAAGAGTGAAAACAAAAATTCACCAGACTGAATGTGCCTTTCAATACAATTAAAGGAATCAGACTTAACCATATTCAGGACCAAAGCCAGCACTCTCTCACACACATGCATGTGTGCACCCACACACCCACACCTACACCCACACCCACACCTACACACACACAAAGGGGTGATTCCTGAGTTACCCCTTAACCCCTTAACCGCAGGTCGTCACTTCTGTGACGCTCGGGCGCAATGGATCATACCGAGGGGTGTCACTTTTGTGATTCTGTGTTTGTTTTGAATTCGTCCGGGCTTTCAGGTGGTGACTTGTATCATCTATCAGTACTGCCAATGACCAGCAATAGTCAGAGCTGCTAATGTCATCAGTACTCCCATCCACTGCTGAAAATTTAGCCATTTTCCCCCATTCTAGACTCCCCTCCCTACCTCCTCTCCATTACCCTCTCGTGTCGTCTGCTCAGCCTCTCTGCGCTACGCAAATCTTCCTTGGATTTTTCCACTGATTTCATCCATTGAAATGAGCCCTATGCCCTATACTTATACAAAATAATATATATATATAAAAAATAAGATAATTGATAGTGCCATACACCTGGAATTGGCAAATTATCACTTGGCAACATCCAACCTGCACTCATTCGCTAATTTCCCCCGCTTTTTTCCCCGTGAAATATGCCGCATTAGCTATTCTCGTAATATAAATGTTTATAAGAAAGGAAGGGAGAAGCCTGAGTGATATTTATATTCACCTAGAACTACCTAATTTATTATGTATTGTCCAGATTTCCTACAACTTATTTCTTAGCACATACATTGGCAGCTGACATTTTCAACTCTTGGCTGCCGAGATACGTAATATTCAGTTCACTCTCATCCTTCAAGGTGGAAATACGTTGCAGTCGCGACCCTTCATTTCTGCTGCTTTTGCACCCATTATAAAAGGCCCTGTGACCTCTACCCCTACTAAACATCGTGTGGGAAGTGGTAAAGGACTGTAGATATATATAAGTGCAATAAAGTACTAGAAATAATAAAGTATGATTGTGTATATGAATAAGAAATGACAATATGAGTGGCGAATTAGAGCGAGTGGGAGGCTCATACGCGCTCGTATTTTACACTGCTTTCAGTGGTTTTTTTTTTTTTTTTGAGTATGGATTCCAAACTACTTGGAAATCATTGACTAGTATTTCTAGTGATAATATCAGGCAGTGGTATTCATATTATGAGATGTCGGGAAGTGAAAAGTGAAGACTTAGTTACCCAATTTCAGAAGTCTCCACAAGTCCTATGGTAGTCGACGAGTGCTAAAAAAAACATCCCAGGAGAAAGCTGAAGGTATGTGCCATAAGCATATGTAATTAAAATATTCTAGGACTAATAACGGATTTTTGGCAAATATTTTTATAAACTCAGTCGGAGCGCGGATTTGCCCCATGGGATGGGCACGGCGCGCCTCCGACAACCCAGCGGTTAAAGGGTTAATACAGTTAAGCATTAAAAAACAAAAACTAATACTCATTTACTTGTTTTAATCATAAGGGAACAATGATATAGGCAGGTGCAAGTGCAATAAGATTAAATCATATCACACTATTTATAAAGGCTCCACCCTGCTTGATCTCTGGCAGCCTCCCTATTCAGTCCCTTACCCCTGAGGTCACACTCTATGCTCTTATCCCAGATCATTTTTGGTCTGCCTCTCACAACCCTATCCCAGACGTTCACATTTCTCCCTTTCCGCACCCAAATGCCATCCTCTATCCTCTCCATATTCCCAAATCACCTCAATCTACCCCTCCTTATCACAACATTACACTCCAGTCCCATCATTCCTCTCAACTCTTCATTCATATCTCTCACCACACCCAGTTGTCATCCTCCATCCTCTCCACATGCCCAAACCATCTCAATCCTCCAATCCTCATCACAATAATGTTTTCATGTTCATTTTTATACCCTAACTCCTGTTGCAACAATAATCAATTTACATGATGAAAATAAACACTCCCTAATTATGTATAACATGGCAGGCACACAAAAATTGAGAAAAAAATTATTACTTCTACCTTGGTAAGTGCAGAACTATCTATCTATTTGGTATCTCCTTGCTGGGTATTATTCAGCCAACTACTGAGGGTGTGTTTATACATCATGATTTCTTTTTTCAGTTATCTATACCCTAAAAATCTGCACACACACACACACACAGGATCATTTGTGCAACACTGGATGGTTACAGTAGTCTATCTATATATCTGTTGCAAGATGCCTTAATCCCATAAAGGTGACCACAAATAAATCTCCATATGTCCTGTCCTCTGCTATTTGGCTGACCTCCCTCCGACTCAACATCCACTCCCAATTCTCTCCCCACTCAATCCCTCCATCTCATCTTTGGTCTCCCCCTCCACCTGGCTCACACAAACAAATCTCCATGTTGCCCTGTCCTCTGCTATTTGGTTTACCTTTCTCTAACTCACACCACACTGTCTCCTATATCTTCCACTCTATCCCTCCATCTCATCCTTGGTTTCCCCCTCCTTCTTCCCCCCACCACCTGACTCACAAACACTCTTCCAGCCATTCAGACTCTTCCACACGCTTTTAGCCAGTCTCTCATACACTCTTTTAGCCAGTCTCTCATACACTCTCCTAGCCAGTCTTATTCTCCATCCTTTCCACTCAGCCAAACCATCTCCAAGTATTTCTCTAAGCACTCTCAACTACAAAACAATTTCAAATGTGAGCCAGTCTGACTCTCATACACTCTTCTAGCCAGTCTCTTATTCTCCATCCTTTCCACTTGGCCGAACCATCTCCAAGTATTTCTCTAAGCACTTTCAACTACAAAACAATTTCAAATGAGTCACACCAGGTGGCTAGGTTTTACAGCCATGAAGCTTCACCAACAGATTGTTTTATATGGGTGCTGGTTACCTCTGAATAAAAATGCCTTTATATTTTGGGGGGCTTTGTTTTATAATTCTGACAGTCTGTTTCTTTAAATGTGACAGTATGTTGCAGCACAGATGGTTTGCCACACAGCATACCCAAGGAAATTACCCTACATGGAATTTCACTGATGACTGACACTGTTTATGCAGAGCTGGTGGAGAATATGAGACAGTACAAGGGCAAAAGGAAAATGGAAGTAAGAGAGAGAGAGAGAGAGAGAGAGAGAGAGAGAAACTTCATGACAGTACTATGATCCCTACTATTCTATATTTCTACCTTAGTAAGTGCAGAACTATCTATCTTCTTGGTATCTCCTTGTTGGGTACTATTCAGCCAATACTGAGGGNCCCAAGGAAATTACCCTACATGGAATTTCACTGATGACTGACACTGTTTATGCAGAGCTGGTGGAGAATATGAGACAGTACAAGGGCAAAAGGAAAATGGAAGTAAGAGAGAGAGAGAGAGAGAGAGAGAGAGAGAAACTTCATGACAGTACTATGATCCCTACTATTCTATATTTCTACCTTAGTAAGTGCAGAACTATCTATCTTCTTGGTATCTCCTTGTTGGGTACTATTCAGCCAATACTGAGGGTGTGTTTATACATCAAGATTACTTTTACCAGTAATCCATACCCTAAAAATTTGCACACAAACACACACACACACAGAGGGAGTGAAGCTTAACCTTACCTTGTGACACCCTACGGAGATCTCAGCCACTCAGCCTCAGTTACACAGTGCCACTGCAGTATTGTTCTTGCATATACTCTAGCCTGTTGTAATGGGGCTAGGTGTAGTACGCAGCAAGAGGTGGTGTGTCTCCAATCTTCAGCAGGGAGGTGTCCAATTTCGGCTTGAGTAGGTGTTTGTGAAATATCTAGGTAGAGTGTTCCTGCTTAAGCCCTGTTATAATGAAACTGCTGGCTTTGTTTTGGCTCCTTTGATGTGCCAAGATCTTCCCCTCCTGCTATGGTACCTTTATTCATGCTTGGGTTGTACCAGACTCCTCCTTAGAGTTAACATGCTGGTCTCATCCCTGGTGAAAGGATACAAGTCAAGTGTGAGAGCAGTACAAGAGTGAAAAAGAGTTATCTGAGAGGGGCATGTGGAATTATATGGAAAAACAATGATGACGGTGACAAGCATTGTGGATATGGATGTGACTGAAAATGTTACAAGAAATACTCTGTGATGGTTCAGTCATGTGGAGAACAGAACATGAGACTGACTAGGAGAGTGTGAGTGGGGTGGAAAGGGAAACTAAGGCTAAGATGGTGGGATGGAGTGTATAGAGATTTCAGAGGAGTTGAGCATTGGTGGTAGGTTTGCCAAATGGCAGTCGACAGTACGACGTGGAGGCAATTTGTCTGTGGCCATTTCTTGAGGGATTAACGTGTCTGGTAAGTTATATAGATAAATAGATAGGTAGATAAACAGACAAGGTCAAAGGGCATCTGCTGGTGCTGCATGACTTCCTGTAAATGTATGCTACCATGATCTCAATCTTGGCTTAAAAAAAAAAAAAAAAAGGGTCAGACACCTTACATTCTGCAACTGTGTATTTTCTTTGTTTCAGAGGTGTATATTAGTGATTATTTAGTGCACAGCTTCTCCCTTTCCTATAAAAATTCTAATGCTTGATTGTTTTACATACACTTACCTTTCTTCCTGCCTCCCTCCCTTGCTGGATGGTGTAGAGGGCCCTCCCTTGCTGGATGGTGTAGAGGGTGGGAGACAGCCTTAATCCTGTCTATTCTTTTCTCACATGTTTGTTAAATCTTTGTAGCCTCACATCCACTCTTTTTCTATCACCAGATAACCTTAATATGTTTGGCCCCCTGTTATTCCTGCTTCATGTGAACGCCTGTATAAACTTACTGATAATTCCTCACTTAACTCTCCATTCACTCTCACAGATGTACAGCAGCTGCCCATTCATAAAATTTCACACCAACCTGACAATCCATTCATTAAGACACAGATTTCTCACAGCCCATTTTTACTATCACCCATGGAACGCTATAAAATCTCCAAATTCACAACCATCATTCATTCACTTGATGTAGTCTTGCCTACTTCTTCCTTTTCCTTTCTCATTCAATCTGTGTGTGTCCTCTCTTCCTGTTTCTCCCTTTCCATCCTGTCACATTTTATTACTTTTCCATTTCAGGTGGCTCTACATTAAGTGACAAGCCTAATGGTTTCCTGTAGCTGAGGAAATTGTTGACAATGCTGGGTGGTAACCATACAACCAGAAGATGGGGTGATGTGCAGCCTGTTATGGTGACCGTCAACTGGGTGGACTGACGCACATCCGGAGTCCATCCAAAAACCAAGCCTCCATAATATTCCATGTCTCACTAAGGTTAGGCACTGTCAGCTGCGAGGGAACATCAATTCACTGTGCAGGATGGCCCTGCAGAAGCAGCTGCTTGCCTGCAGTTGATGGGTCTGTTTAGCCAGACAACTGGGGTTGATCAACAACAACAACTGTTTTTAAAGTTTCTCTTGCAGCTGTTGGGCAATGAATATTCCTTTCTACTCCCCTTCTCCCTTACTATGTTCTCACTGACACTTTCCATAACATCAAGTGTCTGATCTAACAGCTTCAACATTAAGTACACACAGCCAAAAATGTATCTTTACACAGATGACTGACTGTCACAGTGAGCACTGCTGCTGTTCACATTTTCTTCCTTAGGTAAACAGTTCTGAATGATGGTTTATATCACAAGTTGTATAAACCTCATGCTTTTTGAGGTGCTGATGATACAGCAGGCATACAGACAAGGAAAAGTTATTAGAGAACATTCTGAAATGGTTCATTCACCATTTTTCAACACGTAATGATGGGAAAATGGAAAGATGATTTTTAACTGTGTACAATCATACATTCTCCCTAATCTGTGCTGGTGGACCTTGAACTGGCTCAACACTATCAAGCCCCTCCATGTTCCAGTCAAATTTCAGCTTCTCTCTGGAGCTCTCCTCCCCAGATTAGTTTCCTCCCAAACTTCAACCCACAGAAGCTCAAGTCCAACTGGTACAGATCTTTTTAGGAATGGAAAACACCTGTAGCATTGTGTATGGAGTGAATGGATTAATTTTCCCACATTTAATTTGTTTTTCCTTCTCTGTTCATCTTCAGGAGAAAAAAAAAAAAACAACCCACCGAGTCCCGACCGGTTTTTTACCCAGCCTACCCCCAGATCCCGACTGATTTTCGACTTTTTTTTTTGGCTGAAACCTTCGCTTTCGGTGAGAAACATCGAAAATTCATAGTGAAATTGCGATCCTGAGGTTAAAAAATGTTGATACAGGTGTCACTCAACCTTATGTTTTCCTTCTTGTTCAGGGCACCTGGCTAAGAAAACGAACTATGGAAGGGTTGACTAATTCAAGCCACTTTAAATTACATATTTATTTCATTTATTTGGTACGAATTTATGTGTAGTAAAAGTCTATAATGATTTTCACACAATAATATAGGCACTTATAAGCACTGTTCACTTACCCAAAACCCCAGTATATGGCACCTTCCTCTACGACATTACCACCTCATCACTTCTGTTTGTTTCTACCTCTAGCTTCTTTGTCCTCCACCTCAGGAATCACTTTCACCGTGAATTTCGTCATTAGAGAGACCGTGGGGCAACATACCTTTACTGGCTAAATTACTGCTAACAGGTGAATTGCCCAGTGTGGGGGGGAGGGGGGGTTAGGAGGGGCCAGGCAGTATCCCTGCTTGACAGCAGGTAGAGGAAGGTCTCCCACATATGCCTACCAAAAATCACCCGCGAATGTTGAAAAATGTGCACAAAATGGGCCTTGCAACTGCGTGACGTAAGATGCACGTCGTTGGGTCTGTCCGCGGAAAAAAGTAGCGACATGCATCGTACATCGATGGGACTCGGCGGGTTAAGTCTTCCTTTGCAACAGCCAGCATTCTTGCATCACCCCTGACAGGCTTTTCTCTGGCCATTTGTTGATTTTCCCTTGTCGTATACTTTTCACTTTCATTTCTTCCTACCATATTTAGCTACGTCATTTCCATTAGGTGGTGTTATTCTGCCAAAGTGATTTTTCCTGTGCAGTACCCCTCTCAGATTATGTACAAGGTGCAGATGAATAAAAAAAATACCATTTCACCTCTCAAAGGATGATAACCTCCCTGTACAAACGAGTAGTCTTTCAAAGTCGTCACCCTTAAATTCACACTAAAAATGTCAATTTTACTGTTTTAATAATACTTACGCTTCTTTTTCAGGTCCTTCTAGTGAACAAAAGGCTGCAGCAATAGTACTAGTATGTGGATATGGCTACTGACACTACAAGATCACATTCTAGGTTGACACTCTGTAGTGTGGACTATGTGAAGAAGTCAGAATTTCCACATGGGGTGCTTTTGACAGGAAGAGATGTCATACAGAACATGCTGTATTTGCTGCCACCTAAGCCACCTGATCAAGCTCATCACTCCAACGATGATGCAGCTCAGCTGCTTGCAAAACTTATTCAGGAACACTGGCTCTTTTGCAACCTCTACACCATCCACACCAGACACATAAACATTCTGAAGCACTATGGAGACTCTGTGACTCCAGTTCAGACACAGAAACTGAGACAAACCACAGTTTTGTCAGGAGAGCAGAAACCTTCAACAATCATGCACAAGAGGTCTTTGATATCTTCTACCAGGCAGTGGTGGCAAAAAGGGAGGGCAAAAGCCCCCCAAGTCAGCATCTTTGCCCCCAGGTGCCCCCCAGTCAGAATCTTTGCCCCCCCAGGTGCCCCCCAGTCAGATCTATCTATCTATCTATAAATACATAAATAAAGGCAACACAAGAAGGAAAATGACAAGGAAAGACCACTAATATGATCTGTCCCTACAATTACAAAATAAATAGATTTGGAAATGTTAACTGAGAGGCATTATGATAGAGAAGAGGTTATCCCTGCTTTGCCAATTATGGTCAGCCACTCTAGGTGGTGGCATCATCAAGTTTCTTAGTCAAAGTATGGTCCGTCAAAACCCAAATGTTACCTTCATGTCTTACAGAGAAAATACCCTTGGCTTTTAAGAGGAAGCCAAACTTGTCCAGCTCTTCTGGGGTAAACCAAGTGTGGCAGCAGTACTGGGTAATCAAATTAATGTCTGTTTGTTACCACACTGGGTCATGTTCATTTTGCACCATTCATCATAGGCAATATGATAGGTTTATATTAAAATACCCCAACACAAGAATTACACTCAAGTAGAATTTAAAACTTGAATCACAACAATCATGATATGACAATGATTTGACATGTTGAAATGAAGCATTGTTTCCCGTGCAAGGTATTATAAGTGTTACATGAGTGAAGACTTTGTTATTCTAACATTCATAATCTATTTGAATTATATTTTCAATGAGATTGCCTTCATCACTCTGCTGAGAAAAAATAAACACTTATAGCATGATACTTTTATCATTTTGCATGTATTTTTCTTTCAGTAACACTCAGTTAAATGTAAACTGGACTTAGCATAGTATAATTATGGATAAATGTTACATAAGTTCGTTTCGTTTCGTTTTTGAAGGCTCCAACATGCTTGCATGAGTCGGCCTTGGTCACCTAATGGCGGCTGTCCATGCTGCTCGATCTTTGGAAGCCTCCCTGTTCAATCCCTTAACCCTGAGGACACACTTAATGACCTCATCCCATGTCTTTCTCAGTCTACCCCTCCCAACCCCTCCCCAAGTATTAACACTTCTTACCCTCTGCACCCAATTATCATCCCCCATCCTCTCCACATGTCCAAACCACCTCAGCCAACCTCTCCTCATCACAACACCAATACACTCCAGTCCCATCCTACCTCTCAACTCTTCCATTGTAAACCCAGCCCCCCAAGGCCTTGCACGCAGGGACACACTGCACATCCACCTAATCACTGTCATTTCTGTACGTTTAAGCCTGCGAATATCCTCTTCCTTTACTGCCCAGGTCTCACTACCATACAGTATCACACTCCTAACACATGCTGCATACAAAAACCCCTCAGCACTAAGGAGAGTCCTCTCAATGTCAGGAGAGGCAACAGCTCCCTGAACTTCTTCCAACCACTTCTCACCCTAGCAACCGAGCTAGCTCCAACCCCACCTCCGGCACATAACATGTCTTCCAAATAACAAAACTCTTCCACACACTCAAGAGACTCACCAGCAAGTTCAATCCTTTCCAGCCTAACAATCTCCACCTGCTTTCCCAGACACGCCGCACACATGATGTTATATTCTTACATGCATTTGAATTAAGATAAATATCGGTGGCTTAGTCCGGATTGGCGATGTTGCTAGGGTGGTCTTGAGCTACACACACTACCGATGAATCACCCAGCTCCCTCATCACCATCACTATGCTGAGGAAAAATGAACACCTAGCATGATACTTTAATAGGTTGCAGGTATTTTTTCAGAATTAAGACACCTATTAAATATAAACTGGACTGAACTGAGAGCTCCTCCAAAATTCAAGGTAAAAGTATTCATCAAAATTCACTGTTTAAACATTTTTGGGAATCTTTGATCAGTAACTGAATGATGCATACAAAAAAAATAAAAAAAAAAATAAAAACCCTATCCTGAAAATTGATTTTTTTACCATTCAAAATGCTAAATGCTCAGAGCTTCCGGGGACTTTGCCCCCTGGGCCCCCACTGGGGCATTGCCCCTGGACCCCACCCGATTTTGCTTATGCTTAGCGCTCTGCGCAAGTACACATTTGCCCCCACAACATTTTCCCTTGTCCTTCATTTGCCCCCCCACTTTGAAAATCCTGGTGCCGCCACTGCTGCCAGGACCCTATAATAAGCAAGAAGCTGGAACAGAAACATGGGATGAGAATGACCGACATGGAGTGGCACTTTCTACAAGATCAGGGAACCCAAAGAATGATGTACTGTGATGACTTCATTGATTGCAAATGGATGAAAACACTGGAACACAGGCACAAGGACTTGCAGGCCACAGACAAAATAAGACAGATGCAGAAAGAGAGAAAGAGTTGAGCAAGCCAGTTGCCTCATTTGACTTTAGTGGGCAGTCAGACTCAGAGGAAGATTACCAGAGTATGGATACAGATGGAGGTGGAACTTTCCCTTCCAGTGATGAAGCACCAGTATGGGTGAGAGTGGCTTAAAAAAGTGCCACTTGTTCTCCACAGCTACAATTACTCAGCCAAGTGATGAGCAGCCAAAACTCTGTTTAAGCAAACTGACTTTGTGATCACAAACAAGACAGCTCACAGTATCAAAGTGGATGAACTGGTGGCAGAGAGTCTGGACTCTGAGCACATTCATAATCATCTGTATTAGAATGCGAAACAAGCGCACTCACTGGCCTCACACCACCAACTAATTGGGCCCTGGCTGCACACTGCAGGACCCTTCCGGTGATGTCACCACTCGGGACATAACAGAAGTGTGTGTGTACACTCACACTTACAGCAATATGCACTAACACTCTCATCCTCTCTTCTTAATTTGATGAAAGATTCCAAGGACGAAGCTGAGTGGACTATTGGCATCCGATACACAAACGTATCCAATACATAGACTTTTAAGTACCATCAAGACCCAGTCTGTGGCCACATACAGATATGTGATGTCCCTTGAAGTATTATAATCCTTTTAGTCTTGGCTGACTGCTGTAGGCAGCCGCTCGGTCAAGGCACCTTTCTTAGTGAGACAATCAGCCAGTTGTTGTGATGTATCCACCCAAGACACTTCATCGATCTCCCCTCACTCCAACAAGTCTTTTAATACAGCAATATCAATGCGCAATCTCCTGTCTTCTATGCTCCTACAGGAGTAAAGGGCGTCCACCAGACTTTTGTTGTTAACGAAACACTTACGAAGAATCATCATTAGGCTTCTCCTGGACTATGCTGTTCATGACATCACTGCTGACACCACCCCCAACTGTAGTACTGTATTTTGCTCTGAAGCACGTGCTAGATGACACACGTGCACTTGCACGAAGACACCGCCGTGTCTTACCAGAAATTGCTTTCCATCTCTGCCTATTACAATTCCCGGACCATGCCACTCATGACTGTAATTTCTTTTGTAGAAGACTTCACCTCCATTTCGGATGTCGTTTAAGTCACTCGAACGTATGCTGTGCCACAGAGCCTGGCCAAACGTTCATCTGATTCAGTCTTCATAAACTCTTGTCTTGCTAAATGAAGAGGGTTCAAATTGTCCCTCACAATTTTTGATGGCATTGTAGGTTCCAAGGCTGGAGGATCATTTGCATACATATTTGGCAGGCCAAGGTTTTGTCCAAAAACATGTTGGTTGGGAGAAAAACCTACATAGTTGGTGAGAGCATTTCTTGCCGATACTGCCCAAGCCAAGACCACATGCAAGTCACACTGGCTATCAGCCATTGTCTTCCTAACAATGTCACCAATGACTGCATTTTGACATTCACATACTCCATTGCTCCATGGACTCTCTGCAGACGTCATCATGATCTTGATATTGAAGGCCTCTCCCAATGCTCGCATTTCAGCACTGTTGAATTCACAACCATTACCTGTAAGAATTTTTCCAGGTGCACCAAACACAACAATCCAGCTCTGAAATACTCCTTTGATAATGGCGGCTGCACTTTTGTCCACGATTACTATCGCAGTGAAATACGTGGTCACCAAATCAACAAGGACTTAGAAATAATGCCTTCCCCAAGCTTTCAAATCCATGGCTATGGCTTCCTTAAACTTTGACACCATGGGCAAACTGACTACGGGTCTCAGTTTAATTAGTTTCGCCGTCGTTGGGTGTCCAAACTGCCTGTGAAGCTTCGAAGCCATTTTTTCTACATCACCCCCAAGAGATGCCGGTGCAATGGTTTCACAAAACTCTCAGCCTACTCATAAAGAAACTGGAAGCAAGTAATGGCCTGAAGATGAGGACTCCAAATTAATGATAGATCCACAAATTTTGCCCTAGTCACTTTCAAAGGTTAAGCAACATTTTTGCTCTTTTCATGAAATGTTTACTCAGCAGTAAGGGAATATTGCAGTTCACATCAGTAACAATAGTTGTACGCATATTTCCAATGTAGCAGGGCAGAATAACACATTTGAGGAAAGAAACTGTGACGCCATCAGTGAAAGTAAACGTTGAGGATGACTTTTTATACATTCACTTACATAATCACTGAGCTCACTTAGATAGTTATTGATCCATTCAACTCCACACACAGTTGTAGAACACCCAGTGTCTGGAACAGCACATCCCTTAGATGCTTCTACTAGCGGCATCATCCGCATAGCCCATAAATAATGACAGATGCACTGTTTCAGAATTTTCTAGAAGACTGCCATTATTTTTTAATGCATCTGGACAGTCACATGCCCAGTGAAACTGAGAATCACAAACTTAACACCTCGATACAATTCCATCAGGCCCGAGCAGGTTCTGCCTCCTGCTGGTGGATGAGCATTGGGAAATTCTAGCAAATACGGTTGAATATCGGTCATCACCACAACCTCGATCACGAACTGCACCACCCTGAAACGGTGTCTGTCCTCATCGAGTATCTCTAACGTAAAACGTTTCCTCACCCCCGACTTCGTCATTCCAAAATACTGGTTCGCTATTCACCTCACTGGCATACACCGATGCACAGTTCTGCCCACAAATTTCACCAGCGAAAACACAATTCAAGGCAGATTTCATATTTTCATAATTCACCTCAGTTATCGCGGACATCACTAGTTGTTGTTCACTATCTGAAAGTTTGCATGAAGCCAGAAGCATAAAAACTATCACAGAATTTGGCAGTTCCATGTCCTGCTTCGTAAATTTGAAATTAACATGCTCAAATTCTGCCACAAACTTAATAATGTTCATACCAACAGCTCTTTTGAAGTTGTACAATTCATGAAAAGCTGCAAACTGCCGACGTCCTTTGTCCATGAGAAATGAACCAACTAGTTTGTTCAACAAGGTCTGAACACCATTATCTTGTTTCAAATCAGCCACGTCAATTTCTGAAGACGCCACCCTCGCTCTTCCTAACAATGGAAGGTGAATGGCTAGAGTTTGCTTCTTTTTCAGTAAGTCCGTCAGTTCGAACCAAATATTGATGTCCTTCTTCCAACTCTCGTAGGCAGAATCATTTTCAAGTTTTGGAGGCCACTTAGCTGAGCACGACACAATTATGTTCGAACTACGCTCTGCTACCACTATTAGAATGCGAAACGACCGCATTCACCGGCTTCACACCGCCAATTAACCAGGCCCCGCCTCCCCACCGCAGGACCCTTCCAGTGACGTCACCACTTGGGACATAACAGAAGTGTGTGCGCACACACACACACAGTAACAGCAATATGCACTAACACTCTGTTCTGTAATGTGCAACCCAACACTGCTGAACAGGGTCATTACCAAGCAGCGGGGTAGAGACAAGATCTACTCAAACTTCCTTGTCAGTGCAACAGCAGCAGCAATGAGTGTCACTGAACAAGCCCTGGACTGCATGACTAGACTTATCATGACTCTGATCACAAATCATGGAACAAGTCACATGAATTCAACCTCCACATAGCCCCACAATCAAACAAGTCTGTCAGCCTCAAGGATGAGCGTTCAATCGCTTGATGCTGACCTGCACTATCAGTCTGTACTAGTGATAGAATGAATATCGGTTTTCCATATTTGTGAATGTGAATGCAAATTTTTAGTTGTAAAATTCGCAAATGTGAAGTGTGAATATTTCAATCCTTATTCCATCCTTCAAGAACTGGTAATTCTTTTTATATCACCAACAAACGTTAATGAAATTACTATGAAATTAACAACTGGCAGTTAATGACGATGTGAATGTGGTCCTCAATGTTAATATGTAATTTGTTAAATATTGTAAATGAACTGTATGAATTATTTTGAGTACTGTATATTGTAAGAGTTCAGCCAAAGAAAGTTAAATAGTTAAAATTAAATCCATTCAATTTTCTATGTTTCCAGGATGCAGGGCAAGGACTCAATCTTACATGCATCCCACCAACCTCTTTCCCCAAGCTCCACCCTTTGAAAGAGGAAAAAAAAATGATTATTGCTAGTTTGCCACCTTAATTTACAGAGCATGATGGCTTGATTTTCAATAGTCAAATTTAATGATAGATAGGTTATATTTCAAAACGAGTAATTTCTCAGCTCTCTCAACACTGAGCCTGTTTCGTTTTTCATCATACACCAGCCCAGCACCACTAAATAGACGTTCACTGGCAACATTTGATGGTAGACAAGCAATGGAAGACCTTGCTAACTGAATATTCGCATATTTGCAGATAGCTACGAATGGAAATGCAGATGCGAATACGAATGCGAATAATGAAAAATGTAGCGAATATTCGCACGTGCGAATTCGGAAGCGAATATTCGGTCCACCACTAGTCTGTACCATCTGGATGATGTGGCATCCATCTGCAGAAGTATGAGCATGTTACCAATCAGCTGGCTTGCATTATGAGTTTTTTTTCTGGACTTGTATTTCCTAAAGGTGATGTACTGTGTAGGTGCTCTCCTTGGACTTCCATCTGGTTGAGCCATACCTGTCTCTGACCACATCTGCTGAAAAACAACAAACAGCAGGATCATCCCAGCATTTCAACAGCTGTACCAGGAAATGAGAGATGTAGACCCAGTCACCTTGTTGCAGGCAAAGGAACCAGGATTCAAGTTTGTTTCTCAGGGAAGGTTCCAGCAAGCAAAGTATGACGAAGACATCTGCAGTGCCATACTTGAAGTAGCAACCTCATTCCAACCTGAGGTAATCAAGCTCCTGAAGATGATTATCCCCAAGCTGGCTACTCCCTTTAAGAAGCAGAAGGGTGACATCTTCAGGTTTGGAGACTGTGACGAGTCTGCAGAGACTTCTGTCACTCAGATGGATCCAGAGAAGTTGGAGAAGGCACCAGTTCACAACCTGAAAGCAAAGCACAGTGTGGGCTTTGTTAACTATGAGTTGTCAAGACAGGGTGCCAAACAGCTTGGGAGTGAATCTGCAGCACAGAAGAAAGCCAAGTCCTGAGACCTCATTGATCAAAGACAACCAGGGTCTTTCAGGAACTATGGTAGCATGATCAGGAAAGGAGGAAGGATACCAGAAATCATGCTGGTGTGGAACACAAAGCATGAGGAACTGAAGAAGCAGGGCCTGCAAGACAAGAAGACTGCTAATGTAGCAGATCAACGGAGAAACAAAGACCCTGATACACTGAAGGGAATGGGAAGCCCTTTTACGTCAGCTGATGAAGTTGATGAATATGTTGCAGCCAGTGACATAGATGAGGGCACTAAGGTAAGACGGCTCTAACTGGAGGTTTACTATGCTCGGGACGTCACTCTCCCTCCCAAAGTCCAGTGATCTGTTCGGGTTGATGAAAGACCACAAGAAGCTACCAATGAATACGTATGCAGTCAATCTTAGGCTGTATCTTATAACATTACCTGTAATGCAGAGGTGACCCTGAATGACTTCTGTCAGGCCATGGACACAATTCTGAGCCAGTAGAACTAACTCTTGGTAAACAGGCTATGTACCTTGACACAAACTGTGGATTGGACTCCCTCAAACTCAACATTATGGACTAAAATCCAAGCATTAGTCTATCTGAACTGTACGTTTGCTGTTAATAACTGTTTTGCTGTTTATGCCTACTGTCTCCTGTAAATAAAAAGTCACTTGTTTTTACGACTATCAAGAGGCACTTTGGGAGGGTAAAATGCTAAATTTGGGGGGTCCACATTTCAAGGGGTATGTACAGGGGGGTTAGACTTGATTCTTTAGCCAACAAATGGTATTTTCTCACTCAGACCATCTCCATATTTTAGAGGGGGTATTTGAAAACTATGGAACACCACCCCCTACCCAAACCATATCATTTTACTAGCAAGCTATTTCCTTCTGTCCTAGTTTTCCCCGTTCTTCCAATCCCTACATTTGGCTACCAGGTACAGCTCCCTATTTGTAAAGCTGGGGGCAATAACGGATCGATAAATGGTTGGCACTGCTCCTTATTTGTAAAGCTGGGGGCAATAATAGATCGATAAATGGTTGGGTAGATAAATAGGTAGATTGCCAGAAGAATAAACAGACAGCCTGACAGATACACAGATTATTATGCTGCAGTGCTCCTCTTTGTAACTTGGGCCTTTGAGCCTGTGACAAGCATTTCCTAAATCATCCTGGGATACAAGGGCACCCCATCATCTGGGTAACCACACAGAACTCTCCTAGGTATTCATTTTGCCTTTGTATTATTATCTCTCTCTCCCCTGTGCTAATCTCTCTCTCTCTCTCCCCCCCCTGTGCTAATCTCTCTCTCTCCCCCTGGTGCTAACAGGCTGGCAGTTTCATACCAGCATTCCCAACCACTCTGCTACTCATTCAAGAAAGATGTATTACAGGGGTTAAGGGTGGACCAACATGTGCCTATGATACCAGCACATAGAGAAAAGAATCGAGTAAAATAAGAAAGGGCCCTCGTGATGAGAATAAATGATTTTACGGCAAATATAGGGCAGAACTGGGACTGAAAAGGTTTAAAGGACTGTTTTATGATAGAATGGTGTGATTTTTTTAAATGAAAAGAAGAAGGAACCAATGACTAGAATCTCAAAGAAAAAATAATAAGAGGGTCAAATTTAAGATCCGTTCATTTTGAGATGCCTGGACACACTGCGTTAAAAAGATTAGAGGGATGTTTTCGTAAGGTGGCACTCTATAACCTGTCAATTCCACTGCCTGGTTGTACAAACATCTCTCAACTCCCTACCTATTTCCCCGACAGGAAGGCCACTTCAGCTGTACTGTAGTTGACTGGGTGCACATTTCAGAAGAGCCTGGGTCTACAACTACCACTATAGCTACTGTGATAAGCCCTGGCGAACAGCTTATTTCAGTACACAGAACATTACTATTTGCTGATATTATGTCCATACCAAAAGATCATTCCATCCATCATCCAATCCTACGTTGCCCCATGAGCAGCGTAGGGGCCCGAAGTTAGGCAAGTTGGTCCTGACATTTAAGATAAGAGTGATCAGCCTCGCTCATCCCTGAGTGGTATAACATGAGCAATAAACCCCTGCCACCCCTTGTATATAAACCTGCACAGGCTCAATCCGACTGGAGCGCCATAATTACCCATTTAACCACCAGGCGCCATAATTTGGTTATATGGTTACCACCCAGCGTAGTAAATGGTTTCCTGGTGTATAAAAAAGCATTTGGCTTGTCAGTCATAGGCAGAAGAAAAAGGAAAGAATGGAGGAAAGAAAGATGGAAGAGGGAGAGTAAAGTCACCCAGAGGCAGAAGGATGAGGAAACAATGAGCTAAAGAATGACAGAAGAGGAAAGAAGGAAGGAGGAGAGGAAAGGGCAGACACCCATGAGCAGCACTACATGGAGTGAATGGATGGTGATCACCCCCACCTTCCACAACCAAAAGATCAAACAAACATGTATAACGAACATACACTTCAGTACTTTCCCCTTTCCTGCTTCTGCTGGCCAAAGGGAGATCAAGGGAGTGGAGGGTGTGTGTGCTTCAAACTGTGTACTGATATAATAGTGCATTAGACCTGTTGCTCCTATACTGTATAACAGAATTCCTTCCTCATTTTTGCACACAGCGGAAGGCATGATACCCTGTTCTACTTTCCTCGCACCAGCTAACTATGACCTTTAGTTAAGCATTAATTTTCAGTTCCTTTGATTCCATTCCACCCTCTCACCTCTCATATTTCTCTCTAGCCCTTTGCATACTCTCGGCATTCAAAGATAATTCATCATTATATAAAAGCTCCCAAGGTAGTAACTAATTGACAATGACATAAGTGCCAAGATAACCACAAAGGATTCAACACAGAACTATGATAAACCCCACTCACAGAATTCCTTGCTTCACCCTCCATTCATTCTCACACACAGTTGGCCCTTCATACAGCAGTTCAACACTAACCTGTCTTCCCACTGCCCACTTTTACTATCACCCATGGGACTGTATCAAATGCCTTCCCCAAATCCACAAATACAGTAGTACTTCCCCCCCCCCGGCATGTCTTGTTTGTTACTTCTTTCTGAGGGGGGGAAGGGGGGAGATTGCAGTAGCCGTGGCTCAATGAGTTAAGAGCGCACCTGTACCATTCCTCTTATATGTATATGTATATACAGTAATCACTCTACTATTCGGACGCCCATTATTCGGACCTCGTGGGCTGTCCGCCCCCCAAAATGCCCCAAAATTAGAAAAAATCCGAAAAAAAATCCGATTTTTTTGGACCACGTCAGTTTGAACTTCCCGTGCACGCCGATAGGCTGTGTTTTTGCGCGTGGCGCCTGTCTGTCCGTCCCGTTTCCCGCTCCGCTTCTGGCTCGTAAACACGCTCCGACAATGGTGGCCGAAGTGATTGGTTTTGTGATGATACCCTACCTCCTGCAGGGCTTGATGCTGCTGTTCACCTTCTTCATCATGTGTGTGATGATGGCCCCGCCACCTGAGAAGAGGAAGAAAGTGGTTCTGACTATGGAGAAGAAGAGGGAGATATTAGAGAAGGTGGACGCCGGGTGGCCGACACCATGGATTCATCGTGAATTCAACCTCCCTCGCTCCACCTTGTTTGATATTAATAGGTCCCGAGACAAACTACAGCAGTACACGGCTGATTTCGCTTCAAAGACCAAACGAAATGTGGAGAGGAAGGTGATGTTTACTCCTAAGTATGCAGACATCGACCGGTCCACGCTGATTTGGTATCGACAACAACGTGCTGCTGGTGTGTTGGTACGTGGAACGGAGCTGAAAGCTGCTGCTGACTCGTCACTAGACCACACGGGAATTTACTGTTATGTACAGTGCAGTGAAGTGATGTAATCCCAGTTATGCAAAAAAAATGTTGTGGAAAGAGCTGGTGAGAAGTGCTGGTGATTGTCAATTGCAAAGGTGTGTCAGGTGCAAGGTCTTCCTGTCAGAGTCTGAGATGATAGAGTGGGTTATACATCAGGACGGCGGCTTCTTTTTCGTAAGTACCCTAACTTTATCAAAATTCCTTGTTTTGTTCTTTCCATATCATTAATCTCATGCATAAACTGTGTGCAAGATGATTTCCATAATGATTTTCATGTCTAACCTGTTTTCAGCATGCTGTAAATGTGTTAAAAAATTTCCCTAAATGTTAATCATAATTTCCTGCTCTCAATTTAATTTTTTCATGCATGGTTTTTAAGTGCACCAGCTATGAAAAAGGTGAATGCCTTTGATTATTGTGCAAGATCATTACTATAAAGATTTTCATGTCTAACCTGTTTTCAGCAAGCTGTAAATGTGTTAAAAAAATTTCCCTAAATGTTAATCATAATTTCCTGCTTTCAATTTAATTTTTTCATGCATGGTTTTTAAGTGCACCAGCTATGAAAAAGGTGAATGCCAGTGAATTTCATGTCCAGTCATAACCTAACCTAACCTAACCATTTTGTTAATCATAATTTCCTGCTTTTAATTTAATTTTTTCATGCATGGTTACCACTAGTATTGAAGTGCACCAGCTGTGAAAAAGGTGAAAGCCAATGATTTTCATGTCCTGTACCTAAACAAAGCTGCCAACTCAGTGAACAGCTGAGCCTAACTTACCTCAAATTCATTCTTTTTGGGTAAAATTTATATTAATTCATGCTTTGTGTTAATTATTTTAGTGCACTAGCTGTGAAAAAGGTGAATGCCAGTGAATTTTATGTCCGGTCATAACCTAACCTAACCTAACCTAACCATTTTTCTGGTAACAATTTACATCATTTACTGTATTTGATGCTTTGTATCCAATAATTTAGTGCATAAAATGTGAGAAAAGATGATTTCCATGTCCGATACTTACTTATACTATGCTGGCAAGTTCTGACCACCTATGCCTTACTCACCTCTAAATCATCATTTTTTGGTTAAAATTCAATTAATTCATGCTTTGTGTGCATTATTTATGTGAAAAGGGACCTAAATAAGTGCTATACATGTCCGGTAGGGAGGTAGGAAGGTAGTTTTCTGATTTAGGTTAGGTTAGGTTAGGGTCATGAATGACCGGTGCTGGAGCTTCAGGCCCAATATTCGGACAAGACCAATGTCCGGACATGCCTTTGGCTCTAATACGTCGGATAGTGGAGGGATTACTGTATGCCCTCACTGTATGCCCGTTATGTTTATGCCCCTGAGTTAAGAGCGCACATGTACCATTCCTCTTATATGTATATGTATACTGTATATGCCCTCACTGTATGCCCATTATGTTTATCCCCCCCCCCCACTGTATCCTAGAACTGCAGCGTAAGCAGCGTTCCCAGGCTTTGCCTGCACAACACGAACCGCATGTCCGGGCAGTCAAGGGCTAACAACTACTGAGGCTACACCTATATCTCTGTGCTCCACAATTAAAGGCCCTAAATAGCTACTCCAGGACTTTCCTTCAACCATCAAGAGAGAGGTGTTACATTTTGGTAGCAGCGGTGTTTGGACCATCGTTTCCGACCGCCTCCTACAGTGTTTTAGTGCCAAAACCACCTCCTTGCCGCTCCACCTCTCACAGCATCGCCCTCACTCTCGTGGCGTAATACCAGCTCTGCATCTACAGGTGTCCTATTTCCCTCACCAGTGCCGTTCTCTACATTGCCCACAACCCCACACAGGCCGCAACTATCGCCGCCGCCGCCCTCTGCACCTGTCTTCCCTGTTCCGACACCTGTTCATCTGCCGGTGGCCCTCTCCAGCATCTGCCATTCACTCTCTGCATCTGCCACATCAATGCCCTCTGCCACATCTGCCACCCACCAGCTTTGCATCTGCCTGTGGAGACATTTGTCCACCCCTCAGTGCCTCCCATCTGCTTCAGATTAAACTACCGTGCCACTCAACCCTCCTATTCACGTATCGAATCAAGACCAGTGAGAAACTCCACCTCTTCCAAGACTCATCCTACATACATACTACAAGCTGTATTCACAACCAGTCTCATCCACCAACCCTGCCTTTGATGTCACCATCGTCTCCCGCCAGCTGATACACCTCGCCTGACAATCACCCCCTCTCCACTTCGTTCACAACTCATCTGTGTAACTATACTAGTGTACCTTCATCCACCCATTTGACTTTCTATAGAGATTATCCTCCAATTTTCTCTACAGATTGTGTGTTGTCATAATTCATCTCCACCCCTCACTTCATACTCTCCTTCACCACCAGTCTTTATTACTCATCTCCCATCTCACCTACTATTTATTGCAACTAGCATACCGTCATCTCCATACATTTCCATTTCCATTCTCATCGTACATTTTCTCATCTTCATACTGTAAATATATATATATCACTCCTCATCTCTCATCTTATATTACGTCGCCAGACTACATGTCATACTTTGCATATACAGAACTTACTCCATCCAATCTCAGTCAAGAAACAACCAATGATCACAATCCACCCGCCGAGGACGATTTAGTGACTCATTTATGTAGCAGACGCACGTACCCCCGCCTGCCTTCATTACTCGCCTCACAACACACTTCCCATCCAGATACTGTCCATCCAGATACCTCATACTCTTCCCCTGTTACTACACTGCCTGATTCTCTCCTTACTCCTACCACTCTCGTTAACTCTTCTGCCCCACTTCACCTCTCGTCTCCCTTACACTTAACTACCACTACCCACTCTCTCTCTCATACTCCAATCACTTCCACGCTTCCAACCATGAACCAAACAACCCCTACTCCCCAGTCTATCTATCTCGACGATGCCAATCGTCCCAAATTTACCGGCGAGGACTCCCCTTGGTCTGTTTATGATTTTCTCAGAGAGGTCGAAACCGACATCCACAATCAGCGGATTACAGATGAAAACCTCAAAGTCGCTTATCTCATGGGTTGCTTACACCAAGGCAAATCGGATATCGGATCCGCGATCCGTGCTGGACATTTTGATGGGATAACAACCTTTGATGATTTCTGTAAGGAACTCATAACACTTTGTTGCCAACATTCCAGTGCCACATCTCTCATTGAGTTCACTAATCTCCTCACCCAGATGGATGTGGATTTGCAAGTCCCCCCCCAACATGCCAAACTACGCGAAGCAGCCGCTGCCATGAAAGCCACTAGTAGCGAGATCCGTCAATTGCTTATAGGCATGAAATGGGTACAGAACGTAAATGGAGAAAGAACAGGTTCAAACCACACGCATCAGGCCACAGATCGCCCCTTGCTCTCCCACGTCTGTCACACTACAACTCCCCCAGACCAATGCCATTCTCGTTCAGTCACATGAGGCAGACCTGCCACAAATCGTTCTCCAACCACCGGTCGTGATCAATCTAGCATCCGACAGAACAGACAGTCCTCGATCCTTTGGTGGCACTGTGGAAAACCCGGACATAGTGCAAACAACTGCGACCGTAAACACACACGGCCTTACTCCCAAACTAGACAGCGTACGCCTTCCCGTTCACGTCGCCCTACATGCAAATATCACAAGACTAGTCCACACACACAACAGACGAGTGTCGTTACCTAAATTGCCACCAGTCAGAGGAAGCGCCTCGCCCCTATCGGACCAATATGACATAGCAATAGAACACCAACTCCCCATCTGCCATGTAGGACCTATAACTTCCTCAGGTCTAGTCATTCTAGGACGGAGTAATGACATACCAACATCGTTCTTCATGGACACCGGATCTATAGTAAACTTGATTTCTGATACCTCCTTAAACATCATTCAACGCCACCGCAAACACGTCAGTTTCCTTGAACTGCCTGACATTCACCTATGCGGTGTAGAAGGCTCCAAGTTTAAGGTCAAGGGAAGAGTCACTTTAGAAGTACAACTAGACAGCGCCTTGCTCCCTTTCCCAATAGAATTTCATGTTACTAATGACCTGAAATATCCAGCAGATGCCCTTATTGGCTTACCCACCATGGCACAACACTCCATTGCATTATTACCTGCCTGTAGTAGTATAGATATTTCTGGGTTCCCAGTCTACAGTACGGAATGTCCCCATCCTGTACTGCCAGTAACTTCAGTCATTCAGTCCCCCCTGACTCTCGCACTCCCTAAGAGTACAGAACAAACCATGCCGTCATCATCATCATCACCCGAGAATACAGAGATCATTCCCTCGCTGACTGAGAGCAAGGAAACACCTGATGATACATCCTCTCAGCATTCAGAAAAGGCTCTTCCAGCCTCCTCTAACGACAGCACTACAGCCGACTCAGACATGTCTCAGTTACCTACCTCACAAAGTCTGACTGATGTCCTTCAACACGCAGAGACGAGGCATGCAGTAACGAATACGTGCACAATTTTGTTACCGCATGAGTTCACCAAAGTCTCTGTTTGTGTTGTAGGTACGCAAGAAGGAGTGGATGTACTAACACTACCTGAGACGTGTTGTGTGAATGGCTTAACTTATGAGTCAGCCTGGTGCATGATCTTAGAGGACAGTCTATGTTACCTATACTTGCTCAATGTCACGAATGCTCCACTAAAGCTTAAAAGTGGTGTAAAGATCGGAGATTTCCTAGTATATCCAGCGGCCGTAATGGTGTGCCAGGAATCCTCTATCCCTACTGATGATGATAGTCAACCAACTGGTATATGTGCCAATAGCTCTACGGGATCTACTCCGACTCATTCACCTGATCTGCTCTCACATCTAACTTGCAAAAATTTTCCACAGCATAAATCTCAACTGCTCGACCTTTTGCACACTTACAGAAATGTGGTAGCCTTACCCGGAGAACAAATGGGCAAGACAGACTTAGTCAAACATCACGTAGACCTAGTGCCGGGAACTCAGCCGATTTACATACTAGCATATCAGTTACCTCACAGCTTGAGAAAACAGACAGATCACATGGTACAGCAAATGTTAGTTCAGGACATTATCGAACCCTCCGTCAGTCCATGGAATAGTCCTCTTTTCTTAGTCCTAAAGAAGGACGGCAACTTTAGACCAGTGTAGTGGACTACCGTAAAGTAAACTCCGTAACTGTTCCAGACCGTTTCCCGTTACCTGTCCTCACAGATTTGCTAGAATCTATCTATCTATCTATCTATTGCCAGACACCATAATCCCGTAAGGGGTGACCATTTGACTTTGAGTTATTTTTTTTTACGGGGAGGGGCACTAACCCTCCACCAACCCACTTGTTGACACGTAGGGAGCACGTATGGTTTGGTTATATGGTTACCACCCAGCGTTGTAAATGGTTTCTTGGCTTACAGGAAACCATTTGGCTTGTCACTCAATGTAATGCCACCTGTAAAGGAAAGAAAAGCAGTAAGAAGTGACAGGAAATATAGGAGAAATAGGAAGAAAGGAGGGCAGGCACAGAAAAAGAATGATAAAGGCTAAGGAAGAAGTAGGCAGCACTACATCAAGTGAGTGGATGATGGTCGCCACCACCTACCACTAGAATCACTAGGTGAAAATAACGTAGTCCTTTCATCCCTAGACCTCCTCAGTGGTTACTGGCAGGTCAAAATGGAAGAATCCTCTCGCCCAATTACAGCCTTCAGCACCCCTTCTGGACATTTTCAGTTTAAGAGACTTCCTTTTGGTTTGAGATATGCTCCTTCAGTATTCATGCAACTTAACCATTCGGTCTTTAGTGGCATGATGGGCCACTCTCTTTTAGCTTACCTAGATGACATCGTTGTTGTAAGTAAATCAGTCCCTGACCATTTTGCCAAACTACAACAAGTATTGGAATGCCTACAGCTAGCAGGCCTGAAAATCAACCTCAGTAAAGGTGACTTCCTGAGAAAGAAAATCAACTTTCTAGGCCAAGTCGTCGACGCACAAGGTATTCATACTAATGACGACAAAACTAAGGCAATCATCAATTTCCCAGAACCTACCACTACCGATGCTGTCAGAAATTTCCTAGGCCTAAGTGGTTACTATTGCAGATTCATTAAAGACTATGCAAAGATTGCCACTCCTCTAACCCACTTACTAAGGAAGAATGTATCCTTTGTGTGGACTAACGATCAGTCCCAGGCTTTCCATGTGCTAAAGACAGCTCTTGTCAATGCCCCAATTTTAGCATTCTCTGATTATTCCAAACCCTTTCTTCTATGCACAGACTCCTCTGGTACAGGACTTGGTGCAGTTTTAATGCAACTAGATCAAGCATCCAGGAAGCATGTAATAGCGTATGCTAGTCGCGCACTTACCACCGCTGAACGTAATTACAGTGTCACCGATTCAGAAGCTTTGGCAGTCATCTGGTCCTTGAAACATTTCAGAGACATAGCAAATGGTTTTCCAGTGCATATCCAGACAGACCACCTTCCTCTTTGTGATTTGTTTAAGGGACGCAACCTCACCGGTAGATTAGCTAGATGGTCCATCACCATCCAGGACTTCAATCCCACTTTTCAGTATGTCCCAGGAAAATCGAATGTAGTCGCAGACGCCCTCTCACGTCATGTAGCCGCACCTGTCACGTCCCTGCAGCCCAAGGTCACTGACAGCACAACCTTAACATCAGAGGATGTTCAAAACTCTCAGTGCACAGATTCCATGTGGTCACAAGTAGTTTATTTCCTTGAATCAGGAGATGCCTCAACCTTACCTGCTCTACCAGTACCACTAGATGAGTTCATACTACAAGATGGTCTCTTGTACAGAAAAACATTCCTTCCAGGGAAGGATTCACCCAACAGAGAAGTACACCAACTTGTTGTCCCTACTGACCTGATATCTGCGGTCCTTCACATCATTCATGATACACCTCAAGCATCCCATCCAGGTAAAGACCGATGCTTGCGCCAAGCACGTCTCGAGTACTATTGGCCAACCATGCGTCGTGATACCAATGCCCATTGTGACCCTTGCATCTCGTGCCACCGCCACAAAGATTCCACCGGCTTACCTGCACCGCTCTTAGAATATCCAATCCCGTCACGCCCATGGGAAACAGTGTCCATCGATCTTCTAAAACTCCCTCTTACAGAATCAGGCGCAGAGTATTTGTTTGTAGCAGTCGACCACTTCTCACACTACTGAGTCCTTGTACCCCTCTCAGATAAGACCGCGAAGAGTGTTGCACGTGCCTTCGTAGATCACATAATTTCCCCATTCAGCACACCACATACCATCCTCACTGACAATGGTACTGAGTTCAACAATAGCCTCCTGGAGGAGATCTGTCGCCACTTTAAAATTAATAAATGCAATGTCATACCTAACCATCCAGCTTCCAATGGCCTTGTAGAGCGCCACAATAGAAAAATCTTAGAGTGCCTCAGACACCTAGGCTCCCATAATTCGTCATGAGATGACTGAATTCCCCAAGTGGCATCCTCAATCAATAGCTCCATCAACGCTTCCATTGGCGAATCTCCCTTCTTTGTCCTCTTTGGTTTTGACAAACACCTACCATACACCCTGTTATCCTCAAAGCCAGACCCCATCTATAACATGGATGATTATGTCAAAGTAAAATTTGCCAACTTCCAAACAATCCATCAGTATGTACATCCAATCTCGCTTCATCTAAGGAGGACATGATACAACGCCAACATAAATCTGCCTCTCCTATCACTATCGACGTCGGTGATCTAGTCTTTGCTCATTCCCATACGCGTACCTCTAAATTGTATGACAAATTTACCGGCCCCCATCGCGTACTGAATAAACAAGCCAACAAGTTCCACATCCAAGACCTCTCCTCTACAGACACTAAGTGGGTCCATGCTGACGATCTAAAACGTGCTCCACGGGGCCCAGTGTTGGAAGGATCACTTGCACAACCTACTGCTCTCCCTCCTACTCCACAAATCCCTCAATCTTTTTTTTTTTTTTTTTGTGTGTGTGTCCGACTCTGGGCATAGGCTTCACAGCCTGCTATCAAGGCCCAGTCGTCCTCCTACAAACTACATGTCACCACTTCGGCGCTTAACACCCACCGTCCATATTGAATACATGCTAGGGCTGTCTCATACAGGACTGGTGTATTGGTATTAGCGGGGTCATTTTTACGACATGTCGGCGGGTCTTCTGGTAGATCAGTAAAGCCTGATTTAATGAAATTCAAATCCTTAAACTGTTCCCTGCACCAGCGAGGATTCGAACCTGGGTCCCACGGGACCGCAAGCCTTCTACCCCATCTCCACCTATCCATCAGTCTCCTTCATCTCCACCTACACCTACTCATTCATCAACCAATCAGTATCGATCCAAACTGCGTTCTGCCCATCAACCTCTCTAGGAACTCTCCCATTAATTCTCACCTAATCTTCTAAGTATGATGTTAACGGTCTACCTGCTGGCAGTGCTGACCCTCCTGGGGTCTGGGTCGGGTGAGGACGATGGTGGAGTACGTCCCGGGGCCTTGGTCGCCTCGGGAGGCGAGGTAATGCATAGAGTAGTAGTCACCCTGCGCTACGATCTTGCGCCCCCGGCCGACATAGCCATCGCCCTGCCTGCCTACGCGCACCAGCTCCACAAGATCAAGACCCACCTCACAGCCCTCATGGAGAAACACAACCCAAATCAGTATTTATATCATCTTTTCCTCCCACTCTCCTGGCAGTTTCAATACATTTCTGGTAAATTCACTGAGCTCAATGACAATTTCTCCATTCAGCCACCCGTAGGTCGTTCTCGTGTGAAATGAGGTCTCTTTGACCTCAGAGGTGAGATTCTAAGCGGATTGTTTGGGGTCGCTACAGCCCGTGACCTTTCCGGCTTTAAATCTGACCTAGCTCATTTAGCTTCTGCCCTAGAATCTCAACGCCAAGTCATCAAAGCCCAACACACTATGTTACAGAAGATTACAACCCACCTAAATGAAGTAACTTACACTCTGAACAACTTCACCGACATCTTAAAACAACACCTCTCCAATCTCAACGTTATTTCTCAGTTCTTTTATCTCAAACTCAACGTGGATAATCTCCAACTAGCCACTGACTCTCTATTCTCTCAGGTCACTACCACGGTTCATATCCTAGTCGATGCTATTAATGGACGTGTCACTGCAGACTTAGTACCTATCTCAGCTCTCCACTCTGTATTAGAATGGGCTCACTCTACTTTCGGTTTATCCCCAGTACTCCCCTACTCCTCTCTCGAATATCACAATCCAGTTCTCGAGGCCACTCTTCTCACCACATACGTCGTCGTCCACATCCCTCTCCGTTCTGACATCACCTTCAACCTTTTCCACATCATTCCCTTCCCCTTCTGATACAACAACTCCTTATTGCAAGTCTCTGTTCCTTCAGAATATTTCCTCCTATCCCATGACCATCTTTCAGTTGCCTTCTTTTCTACCACCGACCTCCAGCAGTGTTCCTCCCTCACCCCTACCTCTCGTCTCTGTGCTGCCCACCTTTTCGCTATCTTCCCTAGCAGCGCTACACCCTGTGAGTCTGCTTTAGTTCGTAACCATTCCATATACTCGGCCTGTTCCTTTGCTCCAGATCCTGTACTCCCAGTCCACCATGCTCACCTCAACCACGTCCAGTACTTCTTCTTTACTGTTCCCACCTCTGTCACCATCATGTGTCCTGGTACTTCGGTCCGCTCCGTACCTGCTAGTGGTCTCTACAAAGCACCGGACTATTGTACCGTCAAATCAGATTCAGTCATCACTTACGCCACTCGCTATTACCAATCAGTCCGTAAACACTCCTATGACATCTTCCAACCAATTGACATGCCTTCCTACCTGCCATCTACTACAATTACCATTATCTCCCCCAACATGCGTATGCTAACATTCCTCAACGACAGTGACTTCATTATGGATCAATTTTCTCTGGCCCTCAGCCATTCATGGGTTCATCCAACCATTGTGTTTCCCCCTGAAGTCATCTCTTTCATAGGTTTTCTCCTCGTCCTCTGTGCAGTGCACTGTTGTGTCCGGAAAATGGAACACAGACTACAGGAAATCAGAATTGCTACTGGCTTAGTACTCCCTCCCCAAGATTAAGTGCCCTCCCATTCAGTGACTACCTATGCCACCTAAGTTGCATAAACTGTGGACAGCAAAAGTACCACCAGCAAATGTTGACATATGTCTGATACAGTAATGTGTGACAAACAGAAACTCACATAAAAAAAAAAAAATGAAAGACATGTGTACCCTATTTCACAAGAGTGATCTACAGTACTTATATAGATCTAAGAACATGCGTGAACACACACTCTATTTACTCCTCGTATCATATATCAACATGACTCTATGTGTATCTTATATCAACATACCTCCCCTTGTAACACTGTATATCCCTAGTTTCCATCCCCTTGACATGGTCATGTCCTCCCTCCGACCCCTGTATCATACTTACTCCCTCTCATCCCCTGTATCATAATCCCTCCCTCCTTCCCCTGTATCATACTCCCTACCTGTACCAATCTCCCGCCTCCCTTGGTCATATGAACCACCCCATATAACTCCTCTCTAGTGTCAGGAGACACCATCTCAACCACCCGGGGGAGTATTGTACCATTCCCCTTATATGTATATGTATATATGCCCTCACTGTATGCCCATTATGTATATCCCCCTCCCCCCCACTGTATCCTAGAACTGCAGCATAAGCAGCGTTCCCAGGCTTTGCCTGCACAACTCGAACCGCATGTCCGGGCAGTCGAGGGCTAACAACTACTGAGGCTACACCTATATCTCTGTGCTCCACAATTAAAGGCCATAAATAGCTACTCCAGGACTTTCCTTCAACCATCAAGAGAGGGGTGTTACACACCGGTCTAATTGAAGGGTCGGAGGTTCGAGTCCACCCAAGGGTCATTGGTAGACATCAGGAAGGGCATCTGGTCATAAAGTGCTACATGGTCCTAAACAAAGTCCTCTACCCAGGACCAATGCCTTAACCCTCATCGAAAAAAAGGGGACACGGCGTAAACCTTAAAAAATGGGTAAACTCCCTGACTCCATCGTTCTTCTCCCAAACACTAACCCTTCTTCTCTCTAACTACCTTTCTTCTCACTAACTACCTTTCTTCTCCCTAACTACCTTCTTCTCATTAACTACATTTCTTCTCACTAACTACCTTTCTTCTCTCTAACTACCTTCTTATCACTACCTTTCTTCTCACTATCTTTCTTCTCCCTAACTACAGTACATTCTTCTCACTAACTACCTTTTGTCTCCCTAACTACCATTCTTCTATGTATTAAGCACTATTGTCATTCCTATTTCCACTTCATAATTCCATCACAGAGTCACCTTATACCTAAGGGTTCCCTTGTCCAGCCAGACTACATCTATGACTTCTACTCTACCCCATACTCACTGGCCATCTTCAGTAAATCAGCATAAGTTTATTTTGCCTCCCCCCTCCCCCCCCATACTTTAAATTTCCACATCTCCCTCCACTATACAAAGCTTCATGAATTCTTTCCATCAAGTCAGTCTAGTAGTTCATCTTATGACCCAAACACTTCGCCAAGGTATCTTTCACATCCCTGACCAACTTCCTGTTCCATCTGGTAGACAAAAGAATCATCTGACGTAAGTTCCTATCTACTCTTAAGCTATCTACCATTTCTCTTCCTAAACACAGCACTACAGTACAAATTATCATGTCTGAGGCTGCTACAAATTCTTTAAAAAAAAAAAAAGGTGATGAAATGTAAGTTTTTAAAAATGCAAGAAGCTGAGACTTTTCTTAGAGCAGCCAAGAACTGAGGTAAAAATTACATACGAAGTGAGGAAATTTGGTGATGTAAGTGTTGAAGAGTCTGCCATTAGATAGAAATAATTATATGGAGAGAATGGATGCAGATATGGTGGTGACATGGATATGGGAGGAGACATGAATCTATCTATCTGATTATCTATCTACAGCCAAACACCATAATCCTGTAAGGGGTGGCCACAAACAAATCGCCTCCATGTCACCTTGTCCCCTGCCATTCTGCTGCCTTCCCCCCCAACTTACACCCCCCCCCTCACAGAACATGATGGATGGATATAGTAACTGATCATGTAAGAATGCAAGGTATGGAAGCAGATGAGGCTAGGAAACTGATAGATGAATAGGGTGGGTTATATTACACGCAGAAAAATACATGATAAATGTCTGCCAAGTATTTTTAACTGTAAGAAAAACCATCATCCCTACTTCTTTTTCCATCCAATGAGAGGGTAAGGTATGGTTCAGAATGAAGGAAAATAGAAAAATATAATTAAGTGAACTAATCAGCACCATAGCCAATAATATGAAGTATAAAACTAATCTGACACTGCAATGTCTTCATGCAGTGGTACCAATAGACAAATATTCCAAACTTCCTAAACTCTAAGAGGAGGATGGTGGACTGCAGGAGAATAGCAACGTCAGCCGGCAAACCACCAGTTTTAGTCTAGAACAAAATGCAATCACATTCAGATACTTACTGGTACTAGACAGTGGAGATAATTGCCAGGGTGACTTCCACATATCGAGCAGCGTGGAGAGCTGCCATTAGGCAACCGAGGCTGATACATACAAGCATCTTGGAGCCTACAATGAAATGGTATGCTTTTTCTCCCCCCTTCCACTTTCGTCAGGCAGTTTCCATGGCTGAGTCAACTCTAACCTGAAAATAAAAATGATATATTAACCTTTTCAGTCCCTGATTAACATCCATAACATTCTCTGAAGACAGCAAGATTTTGCCTGGTTACACAGATTAATTACAAGCATTTTCCTCAATTTTTCCAAGAATATTTATGGCATGAACTGGAAAGCTTTAGGTAAGCTGGCATGGGATAACCCTGGAGGCTTCAGGGAGTGGCACTGATATTACTGGTGGACTGCAGAAGAGCAACTTCCACCAGCAATCCACTGGGCTCACATTGCTCAATGTGGCTGCAACCACTATTACTTCTACTACAAACTTTGTATAAAATTGAAAATCACCTTGAAATTGAGTTGAAAATCACCTTGAAATTGAGTTGAAATAGTACAGGATGACGCTATTCACAAAGAAGTGCCATGGAACAGATTTGGAGTCAACACCTTTTTCTGTCACTGAGTTGAATGAAATAAAGCTACAAGAGGTTGAAAATCTAGGCAAGGTCAAGGTGAAACTACTACCATAACTGAAACACTACTCATGTCAGTGCCTTACATATGTGACCCAGATTCATTTATGTCTGTTAAATACACCTGGGGACTAGAAACTGATGCCTGTGAATAGTGGCACTCACATAATTAGCTGGTTACACTCCCTCATTATACAAACATCCCTCAATTACCTTCCTATCCTCTGAAAAGAAGCTGCAACAGCTCCACTCCCTGGCTATATAAACATCCCTTAACTTCCTATCCCCTGAAAGAAGGATGGTGTACTGTAAGAGAAGAGCAATTTCAGTGTGCTGTCATGTTTACACCTGCTGAAGTAAAATAACCACACACACACAATTTTAAATAATATATAGGTAATGCAGAATGATAACTAAATTCTTGCTCTCTCCACACTGCTCAATATCCACCAGCCTCTCTAATCACTCTCATTTGTGATGTAACACTCTATGACGTTGTCCCAAGTCATTCTCAGTCTGCCTCTCACAAAATTACCCAAAACATACACTGCATACACATGATTACAAATAAAATACTTAGCCAACAAGGGTGAAGCAAAGAGAAAGCTATACAGTACTGTACTTGGTATCTATGCTATGTCTTCGCCTGGATTGGGCAATATAATACAGTACACTGGCACAAAGCACAAATCCAATACCTATCTATCTATTGCCAGATGCCTCATTCCCGTAAGGGGTGGCCACAAACAAATCGCCTCCACGTTGCTCTGTCCCCTGCCATTTCACTGCCCTGCTCCCAGCTCATACCCCCCTCTATCATATACCTCTCCACTCCATACCTCCATCTCAACCTTGGCCTCCCCATCCCTCTCCTCCCCTCCACCTCACTCACATACACTCTCCTCATCAGTCTCTCACTCTCCATCCTCTCCACATGCCAAAACCACCTTAATGTGTTTCTCCTAACTCTTTCTATCACATCCACATCCACACCCTTCATTTGTCAGTCTGTCTCTCCATGTGACTCAACAAGATCCCTCAAATAACTCATTTCCACTGCTCACACTCTACTTCTGTCCCTCCAACAAGGTCCAAGCTTCACTTTCATATGTTAGAGTTGGTATCACAATATGGTCATGTAGTAACTTCTTCACTTCCCTGTTTCTTATCACTGCTTTCATGGAACCAGCAACCTTTCTTCCTTGCTGTACCCTTGTTTGTTGGACACTACAACTCAAAAATATGTGAAAATCATTTGCCCATTTTGTCCATGAGAACAGTAATAGATATTGACCCAATTCTTTTTGCATTAGGGTAAATCCTGGGAGTGTCAGAAAAATAAAACTGTTTGATGATTGTGCACAATGCGACCGCACAAAATTGTTAGAAATCGTGGCAAGGGAAACTGCAAGAATAATTTTTTTGGCTCTGGTCTGAGTTGGTCATTGTGGGCTGGATAACAACTACTACAGCTTGGGAAAAAGTGGCCAATATACTGCACAGTGAGAAAATAAACTTTTATACTGTGTAAAACTGATAAATAGCTACTGTCAGAGACAGTTACTGACCTTCACCTGAGAATATTGTTGACAGGCACAGCTTACATTTTTTGTAATGCATTATGTATCAGAAAATTCCAGAATCTACCCAGAGTCCCCTTTGGGCTCTCTCCATAAGAAATACTGTTTTTTGGCTAACACTTCTCAGAAAATCCCTGAGTTTTCCTGTGTCCCCCTTTAGGCCTTCTTGAAAAATATACTCCCACCAAACACATTACCGGTAATAAAAACAAACTGATAATCATTGGGCATAAGAAACAATGAATGACAAAATATAAGAGTAATAAGTGGCCAAACGGTGGAATTTTAACTCTCAGTACTGTATATTTGTCCAAAACTGAACAAATTCTGGATGGCAGGATCAAGATGAAAAATATGTCCATGAACTGAAGGGGTTAAATCGAGAGTTTCAACTGGCACTGGCTAACCACTAAACCACCAGCCATTATCTGTAAATGAAAATGCAAGGTAAGTCTGAAATAATACAGACAATTTTTATATTCTGTTCACTTTAATTTGGCCTGAAATTGCCTTCTCTCCATTTTTTTATGCTGAGCTGCAACGACAGATTAACAATGGATTATGATACTGTACTTATTTCACCTTAACTCTGCCTAAACTGCTACCTCTCATTCTCAAATACTGCACTGTAACAATGTATTAATACTAAAATATGATGCTACACATAAAGAAGTGCTAGGGATAGGATTTAGTGCCATTTTATTGTCTTCCGCCACTGGGCTATGAGAAACAAGCTACAATACAACATTATGCAAATTTGGGAAAAGTTAAGGTGAAAGGACAATAGTAATGAATTCAGTAACTTTGAGCCCATTACTCTCATGACAGTTTTCAATTTACCAGGTATTACTTTTCCTGTATTCAGAGTAATACCTTCAGCTTTAGAGAGACTTTTCAAACTGGAGGTGCTGCATCATGGTTTTGGAGAGACTTTTCAAACTGAAGGTGTTAAATCATACTGTTAACTCCTTTAATAATAAGCTTTCTCAAAATGCTTAGAAGCAAATGAAAGATGCAAGAAAACAAAAGATGCCATCTAGATGCAAGAGCTTAATAATCAAAACACAACAACTTATTAACTGAGTAATTTTAATTCCCTTAGCATCCCCCTCCCCACTGCAAATCCTTGACTTATCTTATAACTATTCCTCATTTAAACAAGTCTTCTCTCAACATACTAACACAAAGACACCTAACATGCCAATGTTCAATATTACGTGGTCAGGATGTGCACTGAAGGGTCAGGGGTGATATGATTCGCACTGGCACATGTCTCAATATACTGTATGATTATTTCTTTAACTTGTTTATGGACTTTGTTTAATAGACCCTCATACATCCACTCACAATATATGTATTTGAAGTGCTCAATGCGATTTTTTAATTATCTGACAATATAACCATACTTGTTGGAACACATCCCTCACTTGACTTGGTCCTCTTTTAACATGCAGTGTTTAGGAACCCATCAACAGTGCAAAAAGAGGAATTACTGTACTTCAATCCAGTGACATATTTTCATTTTCTTTTAGGCCTCTCCATAGGACACATCTTGTAGCAAAGGGCTTAAGGCCTCTCCAAAGGACAGATATCTTGTAGCATTAACTCTCCTCCTCTTACTGATTCCCTTCAACCTTTGTCTCTTCGCCGCACTGTTGCATCTTTATCTCTCTTCTATCGCTACTTCAATGGTCACTGTTCCTCTGAACTGTCTGCTTGCATCCCTCCACCTCTACGACGGGCACGTAGTACCCGTCTAGCAACAAACTCTCATCCCTTTTCTGTCCAACTCTCTAATGCAAGAGTTAACCGTTACTCCCAGTCCTTCATTTATGCAACTGGTCAACTCTGGAACTGTCTTCCTCTGTCTGTATTTCCTACTTCCTATGATCTCCAGTCTTTCAAACGCAGTGTGTCCAGGCATCTCGAATTGAACGGATCTTGAATTTGGCTCTCTTTTGTATTGTTTTTGCTTTTTCTTGGAAGGAACAGTATGCAGGCCTGTGGCCTTTGGTTCCTTCTTGCTTGCATAAAAAAAAAAAAAAAAGGGCTTAAGGCCTCTCCATTGGAGAAACATCTTGTAGCAAAGGGCTTGAGGCCTCTCCATAGGACAAACATCTTATAGCAAAGGGCTTAAAGCCTCTCCATAGGACAGACATCTTGTAGCAAAGGGCTAAAAATAGGCTTTACCTAACTTACCCAGTTCTTAAGGCAGCAAAAATAAAATGAAAAGTACATCATCACAGACAAGACCTTAAAACCTGGAAGTGTCTTTTTCTGCAACACCAGTGCCACTTCTTCTTCTTCTTCTTTTTTTTAATGAGAGGTTAATGCTCAAAGAAGCTGGAGGGCTGAGTGGCACAGGGCAGGAAGGTGAATGGTGTTATGATAAACTGTGATTATGTGCATGATCAGGAGTCTGTTGCTATCAGAGAAGTGTGCTCAGATGGCACGGTAAAATAAATACAGTACTCATAAATGTGCAAAGGAAGTGGAAAGCGAAGTGGCACTGGGAAGAAAGGTGGCTGGTGTTATGAAGGCCCTAATACTAAAAAGAGGTTTAAGTGTAGCAGCTGCTACAGGACTGGATGAAGAGCTATTAAGCAATTTAGTACCCACATCAACATATGAGTGAAATTTATAAATGCAGAGGAAGCAGCATTAATGAGGAACATGTGTGGAGTGTGGTGGATAGGATAAGAACTACTGTGATTTGTGAAAGATGTGCAATAAATCTGCTGATAAATGGATGGGACAGTGTGCTTAGATGGTACAGTCCTATGAAGCAAAGGTGTGTAAATAATATGGGATGAGGAGTAGTGATCCACAAACAAAAGGAAGTTGAGGAACAACCACCAACACCACAACTACCCTAACCCTACAGTTTTTCCAAATAATAAATGGGATGAGTGGGATCCAGAAACAGAAAAAAGGAATGTTACCAAACACGCAGTAATATTAACAGCAAATCCCATATCATTCCCTTCCAAGTGTAGGGGCTTGAAGTTTGTCTACTGTAGTCCAGTTCAATTAAGGGCAGAAGTCTAGCCTACTTCCCAAGGTGTCATTACATGAGCAAAAGGCCTACCCACCACTTGGGGACAACTTATGTAAGGCCATCACTCTATCTGGGATGTTGTAACCTCTAAACCACCACACATCACTACAGCTATACATTTACCATACATAACAATACTATACCCTCTTAACTCTAACTTATCATAAAACTGCCACCTCCCCATTTTAAATATTGAGCTGTAACATGAGATTTACGTTAGAATATGATGCTAGTCATGGAGAAACTATGGAAAGGATGTTGAGTTGTTGGTCTGTCTATTTGACCAAGTGCGTTATGTGAGGAAGCTGGAAAAAAAATCTGGGCCACGTCAAGGTAAAGGGACAATAATGAATACATGTCATACATTCTGAAAGGCAGTTTAAACACCACACTACCTTACCGATCTGATGGTTGAAGAGAAGATAAATAACATGCAGGTCTTTATCATTATTTCCCTGCAGGCCTGAACATCATCTTGTACAGGGTTGCATTTAAGAAATCAACAATACAGTCCCCCACAGAACATTGGAACAATTCCCTAACCCACTAATCTTCAGGTTTTAGCATTCAGGTTCAGATTTATAAGAAAAAAAAAAAACTTAACCCTTTCAGCCTGATGACAGATTATTTTATTCTACTTGATCCATTTAACAACAGTCTACCAGGCTTTAACTTCCAAGAGCAGACCTGTAAGAAGGGCAATAAAATTAAACCTTTTCAGCTCCTCAACATATTTTAATTCGATAATTTTATTCAGCCTGATTCAGATAACCATCATCCATACAGTCTCTACAGCACCTAGGCACAGTCCTCTAATACTCTTATCCTCAAGCTTTAACACCCAAGTTCAGATCCTTAAGAAAAGATTCAAATTTAATCCTTTCACCTCTATGACATATTTTAATACAAGATTATTTCATCCAGTTAGATTCACCTAACCTTCAACAATACAGTCTCTTTACCTGGAAGAAAAGCAGTAATTCAATTCTTCTAGCTCTACAACATATTTTAATTGGAGGATATTGTTAGCTTGACTCATATAACCATCAATACAATCGGTCAATTTTTGGAAAACTACATTTCTCTCTCCAGGAAATCTGACACTGCCACGTTGTAGACCATGTTATTCTGAATCTATTCCACTAAACATATGTTTTCGGAAATGTATACAGTATTTAACGTAAAAATCATATATAATACTGTATTACCTTGGATCTCCCCCTCAGTTTCACTTTCCCATCGGTTTTCCTCTGTGCCACGGCAGCTCCTGGGCGTGACATCATGCCAGTACAGCGCATGCTCGGACTCACAGCCAATAAAATTAAAATCAGCCAAAAGGTGGGACAATCAAATCATTGATAGCACCAGGAGATTATCAAATTTCAAACATCCCTTGCTTTAGTCAGTTCTACGATGGCTTCCACTTGTAGTGGGTGTGCTGTGACTGAATGAGGCCATCGCTCGTTTTTTAAAGAATAATCAAGAAAGTGTGAATTTCCTAAACACGGTGTTCTGCCTTTGTCCCTGAAGTGTAAGAAGTGTGAAAGTGACCTACATTATAGAGAGGACCTTCATCGGTGGTACTGTAAGAATTTTAAGAGTTACGTAAATTCAAAGGATTGAGGCAAACCCTTCCACCTCATCCTCCTCCAATAACATTTAAGGTAAGGTTAGGTTAGGTTGGGTTGGGTTAATGTTGGGTTAGGTTAGGTTGGGTTAATAACAGGGTATACGGTTCTACCCATATCCTCGATTTTGAAACCAAAAACATTTTTTCTGGTCAATTTCTGTGTGATTTGAATGAATTTGACCTTCGTTTTGTCGAAAATCACTCGTTCTGGAGATAGGCTTGCATATGCCTACCTCCACGAGTGATTTCTGACAAAAATGAAAGTCAAATTCATTAAGATCACACTAAAATTGACCAGAAAAAATATTTCTGGTTTCGGATTGGAGAAATGTTGTTTTCCGAAAATTGACCATACAATCTCTCAAAGCACTTTAATACAGTCCTCTAATCCTTTACTTCCTCAGGACATAACTTTCAAGGAGAAAACCTGTAAGAAAAGCAGGATGACCCTTTCTGTTCTACCACATCTTGTAATTCAAGATTATTTTATTCATCCTCAGACTGATATAACCTTCAAGTGTCCTAATTCTGATGTGTATGTGATAAAATTTAACCATTTCAGCCCCTCAATAAATTTTAATTATTGCTTTCATGATGATTTAATCAGCTTGGCATACATCTTGATATAACACTCATTAACCAGTTCAATACTTAGGTCCA
>JAGKTI010000528.1:0-10132 GCA_018397915.1 Birgus latro | reverse complement strand
CTGTGTTAGGAACTGGAGTGGGAGTTGAGTGGGGAATGGGGGCACTATGAAGAGTAGATGTTGTTACAGAGTGGGATAGGGGTGGGATGAGGATGCAGAGTAGGATAGGTAGTGGGAGGGGGAGGGACTGTGAATTATCCTCTTAAATAGTGATTTTTTGTTTTTATCTCTTCTTGCCATTACCAGGCGACTTAATTAACTTTAGGGGTGATTTCTGGACTGAAGGGGTTAGTAGCTATAGCCTTCACTAACTCCTCCACTGGCAGACATCCACCCAAAAAAAAAAAAATCGTCTGAAAGTAGCAAGAAAAGGCTGGAAGAGGCGTCGTCGTGGGTGAAAACTACACACAAATTCTTCTTCTATCTATGTACTACCTACAGCCAGACGCCATAATCCCGTGAAGGGTACCCGTTTGACTTGGAGTTAGTTGTTTTACGGGAGGGGGCACTAATCCTCCACCAACCCACTTGTTGACACGTAGAGGACACGAATGGGTTGGTTATATGGCTACCACCCAGCGTTGTAAATGGTTTCCTGGCTTACAGGAAACCATTAGGCTTGTCATCCAATGTAAAGCAACCTGAACATGAAAGAAGAGTAATAAATAGTGACAGGAAAGATTGAGAAATAGGAAGAGAGGAGGGTTGACACAGAAAAGGAATGATAAAGGTGAAGAAGGAAGCATTAGGCAGCACTACATTGAGTGGATGATGGTTGCCACCACCTACCACTAATATTTTGCTTACTGCTTATAAACTGATACTAATGAAAATAAAATCATCTTTATTCAGAAGTTTTTATTAATTGTTATGTACAGTGCTAGATATTTATTCTGTTACATGCGTTATTTATATTTATATATATATTTATATCAGATTCACAGTGACTACATTTTTCCAGGTACATTTTCAAATGCTCGAGTTGATTTTCGACAGACTGTGTACTGAGTTTCTGGAAAGTTATTCATTGACTTTTTACATGGATCAGTATTATTCACTATTTCACTACGTCCTTCATTTTCTGCACAAAGTTCTACTGAACTGTTTTTTCAACGTGCTCGGCCACTCGGTGAATACTCTTTCAATTTTCATCGTTTTTGCCTTCACCTTTTCTTCGTTCACACTGGTACGGCATGGAACTGCTACAAAACGCATAATTCTCAGTTTCAGAAAAACATGAAACTGTTACAAAACTTACAAATCGCGGTTCCTGATATACAGTTTAGCCAAGTAACTTCATAAATGCATATCATAACAAAGCCTATCATTGAAGCACATATGAAGGATATTTTTCGGCATTCATTTGCCTTGGAAATGACATGTGTAGGCCTAGGACAAGTACAAGATCCATGCATTCAGTGAAAAACAGTTTATGGTACATCTAAATATTCATTCACTTTTATTCATAGCCCAGTGAAGATATTTTAATGGTACACCTAATACTTACTTCACTTATTGCCATTTACAATTATTGTCCCTTCTTTGTCTTGTATGTGGAAGGTGTAATAACTATATGGACTAGCCTATTATTATTATTTATTCATTTATATAACCTTTTACTGATACATCTTGATTCTTGTCGAGTTTACAGGATTAACTCAGTTGATCTCCATGCATTATCATCTCTAGTGTTCCTCTTCCTCTTCTTTTTTTTACCTTCCCTTCCCCCCTCCTCTTCTCTACTTTCTCCTTTCACTTTCTTTTCTTCTTCACTTCCCTCCCTCCCTCCCTTTTCTCCGTTGTTTCACTCCCTTCCTTCCCCCCTCCCTCCCTCTCTCCTCCTCCTCCCATTTCACCATTATTCCACCCCCTTTCTTCTTTTCCTCCCCCTGTTTCCACTGTTTTTCTCTCGTTTCAACTTTTTTCTCCTCCCCCCTCTCTCCCCCTACATCTACACAAAGGCACACAAAATTACATCCTCTGTGTTAAGAATAATAAAGGAATGATTTAAAGTCTGGCAGGAAACGTCTTGGCGCCGAAAAGTATGCTCTGTGTCGCTTTTTTACTTTTTAAAACTTCCGACAAGTTGATTGAGGTTGCTTCTCTCCGTCCTGGAAATTAATGAACACCAGTTAGGCAAGATCAAAATAATGGCCAGGACTCAGGTGCCAAGTATAGCTATTATTATTATTATTATTATCATTTTTACGCCCCGAAATTTAGTGATGAGTGGTAAGTGTGGCGTTACCTAAATTTTTTTTTTTTTTTTTTTCAGTTCATATAACTTCTGCTCCACCACCATGACGTCATTCTTATTCATTCTTTGTGCTTTTTTCTTATATATTTCGACTTGGAGGGGGTTACTCATGGCATTTATTAACCCTCTCACTACCAGGGGGTTTTCTTGAAATCGTCTGGCGTTAGCAGAAAAAAAAAAAGTTATAACAGGAAAGGGATATCAATGTGATGACTCCCCCTCTGTTTTTTTCCCTTGCTCTGGAAAATTTTATTCAGCCTTTTCACTGTGTGTGTGTGTGAGAGAGAGAGAGAGAGAGAGAGAGAAAAGTTTCCCCGTTAAATAAAGCAGTTCAAAGGTATCAACAGTTAAAGAAAAAATAAAGAAAAGGCGTCTCCGCAGTGAATATGTTAACACCATCAACTCGATTTTTTTTTATACTCTATTCTTACCATGGAAAACAAAATACTTTAGGGGAGACTTGTGGTCATGGTTGTAATGTTATCTAACCCCCTCCAGTTCCAAAAATCACTCCTATGCTGAATAAAATCGTCTTGGAGAAGCAAAAGTAAAATGGCAGAGGTAAAATAAAACATATATATCATAGTAAAGATATAAACCACTGCAGACGTTTTCTTTTTCTTTTTCTCACATCGTTTCATTCAGTTAAGGGGAGGCTTTTCAAATTCGAAGGGTTAAATGAAGCCTCGTGCCCCCTTCAATACTAGGTGGTTCTCCAAAGGTAGCAGGAATTCTATGTATGTACAGTATATCAGAGGATACTTTAGCTATAACTTGGCACTGAGCGAGGCTGTATAGTACTGTCACTAGACGCACCTTAGGCTATTCTGGCAGGTATTGTGGCTGGCGGGTCCGGAGACACAAACTCGGGATCAATTTCACGTCGTAACTACAACTCTTATCCTCAGGGAGAACAAAAGATAAAGGAAAAAAGCGTTCTTCCATCACTGTCCTTCCTACGATAACAAATCTCAGTTACGACGGGGAAATAACTTGTTTGTGAATCCTGGCCGAGGTAAGTAACGTCTCAACTTCCTTATGAATAAATTATGAACACAATGGGCCGTATTCTTGTTTGGCTTGAGTTCGTAGAACCTCCTCCTCAGCGACTTATTTAGCACAGTACACCTTTAATACCCTCTTGCATGTTACGGACGCAATTGTGTCAATACTGATAAACTATAAATAAAACAGAAGACAAAATGAAGGTATAATATGCAAAAGAAAAATAATGCTGCTATAATTCCTCTGTCAACGAGAATAAGGCGCCGAGCCGTATACTCATCAGCAGTGGTGACTAAGTAACGTCTCTTTGCGATTTATTTGATATACTGCTTCATATATTCTACATCATTTATACATTTGTTTTAGCATTCTCAGAGGCTGCATCAGCAGCATACAAGAGGATTATAACGGCAGAGTAGGCAAAATAAATCGCCGAGGAAGAGATTATGAAACTTCCCAACCCAACAAAACATGCCCTTTTGAGTGTAAAATGAAATGCACTTTGCGAAGCCCGCTTTCATACGAGTATATGATGGAACACACAGTATGGTTTAACATTTATTATATGCACACCAAAATTTGCTTCACCATTCTCACAGAAGCTTAAATTCCTCACATTGCTCAAACTTAGGAATGAATCGTGGCACATGTATAAACTGGGAAGGCGTTTTTGTTGTAAAGAGTCGCCATAACGGATTGCATTTTTCCCTTACGATTAATCTGAGTTTACGATATGCAAAGCTTCCGTCATGGCGAGACTTTACCGAGGAGATATGTTTTATCACAGGACCATTTCTGTTTGCAGAGACAACTGAGTATGCGTTTTGAATAAATAACTGGCACATGAAATCACGAGGAAGCTTAGGAAATCCAATGCACGTGTAATCACTTTCGCTAATATCTCCGTGTTTTCAAAATAACATTACACTAAGACACGAAGCACCATAAAAATATTAAGGCTACAAACACACATACACAACATTTACTGTCTCTGGTAAAATATAGCCAATAAAATGTAAAATAATGATTAAAAAAAATGCAGTTATAGTAACATTATACCATTTTGGCACGACAAGATGACACACAGGCAGCTTAGCCCCCACATTATATATATGGCACAGGAACCAATCAACACCTCGTCTATACAAACCTGTTAGGAGAGTGGTAAAGCAGAGTTCGTTAGCTTTAGATTTGAAACCGAACAGGTATGAAATATATCCCGAAGTACCTTAAGAAAATATACATATCTTTCGGTTTTTATTAGATACTGAACTCGTTTTACTCTAAGCTACTTTAAAATTCCCTTTATTCATCATCATCGGAGTGAATAGGTGCATAAAGTAGACGTCAGTGGATACGTAAACAATTATCTTTAACTGATATTTGTTTGCTGTGTCTGCTGTTAATTCACATTATCGGAGTTAAGCAAATTAAAACGTAAAAAAAAGGAAGCAACATAAAACAGTGAAAACCAGCAATACAATTTAATCTAATAAACCGAGAGGACTTTTCTAACCTTTTGATATGGATGATATGCACTGATTTAGGCGGACCCTCTCTCCTTTCCTCTCCTCGCCTCTCCTCAACGCGACGGGGGAGGCGAGACAAGTGAGGCAGGGAGGCGGCTCACGCGAGGAGAGAGAAGGAAAAAAAAACAAGTGTCTGAGTTTCAAACCTGGCGATGTGGAAATACAAATAAAAGGGTGTCTGACTTTGAAACCTAGTGATGTGAAAGCAAAAACTGACAGGTAATGAGGGAACTATGTGAATGAGACAGCCATAAAGTGTGTTGCAGTTTGAAATTATGACGTAAACAGACTATGTGCACGATGCAGGTGATATGCAAATTATGTAAACACTGCAATGAAGAATTTAAATTGCTAAACTGACCTTGAATGTCTAAAAACTAAGCAATCTAATACTTAATGAAAAGAATACTAATAAAACATGAGCATCATTACATGGAACACATAAGGTAAAAAAAAAATGGATACAGCTTTCTAGTCCGCAGTGGCCTATACTTGGGCTGCGTTGTGCTACCTCCAAACCATTGAAGGAAAGGCATGTAATTTAGATGCAGGGCAGGGAAGAAAATCATCATCTTCAGTACCACAACATTTCCTTTTCTTCTTGCTACCTTCTGACGATTAAATTCGGGTTTGGGAAAGAGCTCTTGTTTTGTAGTTAGCAAAGGTTTCCAGTTCGAAAAGTTTCTCCCGATTTGAATAATATCGTATGGAGATAGCAAGAATAAAGAGAAAATGTCATGTTATGAAGAAATGAAGAACCTTGAGGTAGATTCGCAAACAAAATTACATTCAGTTCCCCGTCGTAAGTAAAGATTATTTATTTATTGTAGAAGAGACAAGACAAGGAGACTGAAAAACTTCTCAACGTCTCTCCTCTCCCTGCTACAACGGATCTTACTTACGATGGGGAATTTCCTCGTCAGATCGTTTGTGGATCTGTCTCCTTGGCGCAGTACAATGGGAAGTGACCTAGGAAATATATATAACTAAACTGCGTGAGAGGGGAAGACATACGTATTCACGGTGCATTTATTGTCTCATGTTTAACTACTGGGGAAACTAGTGCTGTATTCTGACAACACTGTGGGGTTCATTGCGCCTTTTTCTTGGCGACTTGTTATTACTATTACACCTTGGTATTTATATTTTGTTATATATGTCTAGTGCCGATAATGCATTGCCTCAGTGACGTTAGGAGATGAAAAGCGTATGCCGTGCTTTGTTACAGATATATTTCTGGTAGAGTACCGATATACACTGCCTCAATAGCATACATAAAGATGAAAGGTGTAATGGGCTTAATAAATCGCCATGAAAAAGGATTTACGAAGCCTTCATTGTCACTTTGAATACGGCTGTTCGTTCAGCTAAAAAAAAAAAAAAGTGGCGTGTTATTTCATACAGTTGTTTATATCTAGGTTAAACAATGACTTATGGTACTAGATGAGATATTGGAACACGGGCGATTTGCTAAAGCTGGACAGCAGAGAAAGGAAACACAAGAACGCACAAAGGAAAAAAAAGTATATAAAAAAAGACGATTATCCCCCCAAAAAATAATGCGGACGAAGAAGGAAAATAATTAAAATAGATAGATCGGGACCTTTGGCATCGCATTTCCTAAGTACTAAAAAAAACACAATGGCAGACGACAACGTTCACAGAAGCTTTTGGCAATGGATATGGGCTAATTCACGAACAAATATACGATCGAATTCCCTTTATAACTCAAGGTCTTTATATGTAAGAAGAACAAGAGAAATAGGAAGATTCTAAATTGTTGTCTTCTTTGTCGTTCCTACAAAATCTTGGTAAACGAGGAAAATCATTGCATAACCGAGATTTGTTTTTGAAGGAAGTCAAGAATTGGGGAAATGAAATCCTCGAGCTAGACCTTGATAGATCATTATTATAGCCCGGCTGGGTGACGGGAGAGCGCTACCTGTCCCAACAGGGCAGCTACCTGGGCTCAACCCTTTGGTCTCCAGTCAAGCGCTCTATCACTAAGCCACCCTGCCCCCCTTAAGGGCAAGCAGGAGAATTCAAAAACTCTTGTTTTTCCTCCAAATCAAAATCACACTAACTATAGAAAAATTGTCATAGCTGTTATTTTTCTTTCTTTTTCCTTTCAGGAAGGACAAGAAAAGGGGAGTGCAGAAACTTCCCATGTCTCTTGTTCTTCCTGCAAATCAAATGCCGAGTTACGAAAGGGAGTCGACTGTGTTTGTGAATAGGGGCCCTGAGTTGACCAGGATAAAGGGGCTACCGGCGTAGGCCTACCAGAAATTTTCAGCACGTATTCTCCTCAGCTTATGAATCTTTCTGGCACCATTTCCTGAATCGCTTATTTTGGACTATTGGTAGTTTTCTAGTACCATTTTCGGAACAATTTATGTCGGTATATTTCAGCTAGTCATATCGTTAGACACTGGGCGTAAGTTAGCAGGCCAGCACCTCTCTCTTAACATTTTAGTTTTGCGTCTGACAGCTGGAATTATATAAAACAAAAATCTGATTCATGACTGGAACATTAATGGTGATAATTCTTAACATTTTGGCCGTCTAGGTTCTCTCGGGCATAGTTAAACCATCTGGCGTCAACCGAATTATAAATGACATCAGGTATAACCGCTTGATGTTAGCCAAATAAAAAGTACAGAGCAGGAAATTTGCAGGTAAGTGGTTAGACGACGAGAATACGTGCTGTCAAAGGGCAGGTACGGCAGCTGCACGGCCTCTGTACGGCATTATACGTGGAGTCTGTTTCATTGACCACGGAGTCTGAGTGTTGGGGTATCTGTTGGTGACTGAAAGTGGTGATGGGTAAAGGGTACTGGTGACTGAAGTTGTGTAGAGCGTAGTGATGAACTGCGTATGGTTCCTTGTGACTGAAATTGGGTACTAATGAATGAAAATGGGTACTGCTGACTAAAACTGAGTGCTGGTGACTCAAATTGCATATTGGTGGTTGGAGCTGGGTAGTGGTGACTGGAAATAGGTTGGGTGGTTGAAACTGGGCAGATTCTGGTGAGTGGAACTGGTATGGTGTTTGTGCTGAGGGAATGGGGGACGAGGAGAAAGGGCCAGGGGTGTCGGGGAGGGGTTAGGTGAGGGGTGGTAGTAAGGGATGGCGACGGAATGGGTGCTGTTGAAGGTGAGATGCATGGGTGGTGGTGTGGTGGGGGGGGACGGGGTGTGACTATGGGGGGTGTGGGGGTCGTTGGTCAGTGTGGGGTGCAAAGTCTCATTGGTTGTGTTACACTCTTAATAACAAATCCTAGTAAAAGTAACGAAAATATACTTCTATATTACACTGTATAGCGACAAGTAATGGTTTTGTCATGTCAAACTCAAATATACATACCAATCCTATATACACAAAAATTAATAGAGGAGTGTGACTCTAGAATAAATAGCGGTGAGATGGCGAGAGATTCTAGCGGAGGTGAAGGAAGATTTCACCGGTCGGGCCGGCTCGTCGTGGTGCCCATGTGGTGAGCACTGAGGTATGTGGGGCCACCGCCCCCCCTTGCCCTGCCCTGCCCAGCCAGACACAGCCGGCAATGCCACCACAGCCGCAGCTGCTGCCAAGCTGCCGCTGTGTGCCATGCTGTGCCTCACCGCTGGCACATGCGCCAGCTGCCCTCCCTCGGCTCTAGGTGGCGGGGCGGGGTCGCAGGGGCGGGGCTGGGGGGGTCAAGGGGCACTTTGGGGGGACCGCGCCCCTGGCCAGCAGTTGCGAATGGGCCAGGGGTGAGGTGCAGTAGTCCAGGTCCTCTCATCTCTTCCTCTTCCTCCTCCTTTTCTTCTTGTGGTTCACAGCAACCTGGCAGGAGCATCCTGACCTCAGCTTAATGAAGTTGATGACCCACTCGCCTTCAGAGCGGTACGTGCGGGACAGCGCCTGTGAGTAGGAATACTGTTGCGTGCAGCGGGTCACCACGCCAGGCCGCAGGGATCGGGCCGGGAAGATACACTCTTGGTTCACGAACTGCGGCAGGCACACTCGCTCACGAAAGAAAGGGTAACCGGGATGGATTTCTACTGCTCGGTTTCTGTCCGTCTTGCCGAGAGTCTTGTTGACATACTCTAACTTGGAGGGGCAGCAGTCGATGTAGCGATCACCGGACTCTTCCTCCTCTATTAGGGTTATATCCCCACCATCAATCATTCTCCTTACTTCACGGCTCAGTTTCTTCTTCTTTTTCTTCCTTCTCTGGTTTTTTATATTTTCCCTTCGCCTGTCCCTTTCCTCCTTCCGCGTGTTTCTCCTGTTCTTCCTCCTCCTGCTTCTGTCCTCTTGTGCACTCGTCCCCTCATCTTCACCCTCCTGCGGCGGCACCAGGTCGTCTCTCTTCCCTCGCAGCAACTCCTCCAGCTGCACTTCGGTAAAGAGGTACTGGTGCATTACCGCCTTGGTCACCTCCTTCTGTATCTCCTCCTCCTCCTGGTACTCCAGCTCGTCCTCCTCCCTCGCCCTCTCCGCCTCGAGTTCCTCCAGGACCCCGAGATCAGGAAAAGGTCCGACTTGACTCACAATTTCCTGGAAACTTGGCCTTTCATCGATAAGGCTCGAGGCGGCCATTTCCAGACTGGGTGATAAATTGCTCTGGTGATGGTTGTTGCTGTGGTGGTGTTGCTGTGGTGGGGTTATGGTGGTAGTTGTGGTGGTGCTCGAGGATCTGGGCAAGTGGGACTCCAGACGGGCCAGTATTTCCTCGGCCACTGCCTCCCTCTCAGCCTCACTCAGACCCCTCTCTGCTAACCTCTCCAGTACTCTGTGAAAGAAGTCCAGATTTCAGTTTCATTCAGTTGTTATAAGGTAAATGATTCTACAGTATGTTTTCCTATAACTAAGATCGATATCATCATCATCAGCAGCAACAGTACCATCATCATCCTGACTCTCCTACATAATGATGGGGCGAGGTAGTATAAATAAATAAAAAAAAAGCATTAGAAGGTAATAAAGTAGGTGGATTATCAACAGCATGCCCAGTGATATGGACAACACGACAATTCACACGTTATTCAAACCCTCGGAGCGGTAGCCTACAATAAAACTTGGACAGATCGTTTTGTTTGTGTGCTGAAGCCAGAATTTCGAAGGCTTAAATGGAGTGTGCATGACTGCGTGGCCACTTCACTGCGTCATACTGCCTTGTTTCCTATGGCTCCTAAACTTCCCTTCCTTCACCTGTTATTTTCCCTTCCATCTTCAACTCTTCCCTCACCATTCCCTTCTACTTCTAAAGGTAAGAATGGAATATATTTGCCTTTTTCTTTTACATACTGACATCACATTCCTTTACCAATCCTCTTCCTCTCTTTCACCTACTCTCACACGACTCCCCTCTGTTTTCTGTCATCTCTCTTCTCTCTCATGTCTTCTCTTCCCTTG
>JAGKTI010000527.1:0-129953 GCA_018397915.1 Birgus latro | reverse complement strand
ACCACACCACAACGCTCCTTCACTTCCTCATTTGTTAGTCTGTCTCTCCATGTGACTCCACATGCTCCTCTCAAATAACTCATTTCCACTGCTCTCACTCTTGACTTCTGTCCTTCCAACAGACATTGTGTTAATCATAATTTCCTGCTTTTAATTTAATTCTTTCATGCATGGTTATTAAGTGCACCAGCTATGAAAAAGGTTGAAGCAGTGAATTTCATGTCCGGTCATAACCTAACCTAGCCTAACCATTTTTCTGGTAGCAGTTAACATCATTTACTGTATTTGATGCTTTGTATCCAATAATTTAGTGCATAAAATGTGAGAAAAGATGATTTCCATGTCCGATACTTACTTATACTATGCTGGCAAGTTCTGAGCTCCTGACTCACTCACCTCTAAATCATCATTTTTTGGTTAAAATTCAATAAATTCATGCTATGTGTGCATTATTTATGTGAAAAGGGACCTAAATAAGTGCTATACATGTCCACTAGGGAGGTGGGAAGGTAGTTTTCTGATTTAGGTTAGGTTAGGTTAGGGTCATGAAAAACCAGTGCTGGAGCTTCAGGACCAATATCTGGACAAAACCAATATTCGGACATGCCCTTGGCTCTATTACAACGGATATTGGAGGGATTACTGTATATTCGTATGATAATGAGGTCTGTAATCATACAATTTGTCATTTTAGCGGTTGTGTCCAGTCTGTGTGTAACATTAAACAGTTGGAAGCTATATGTAGATGTTTGTAGTGGTCGGTGGTGTGTGGGGGTCCATCACACGTTGTTGTTGGTGTATGGGGAGAGGGAGATGGGCCCGCGGTCAGCGGCTCTGCCCGGGGTGGATAGTGTGTATTTACCTAATTGTGATATACAGGAAATGAACTACGCTCTTGGGGTCCCGTCTCTTTTCTCAGTAAGTCAAATTTTGCTTTAAATTCGTTTAAGTTTTTTAGCTGGACAATCTCTTTGTCCAGTCTGTTCCACAGGTCTATGCATCTATACAGAAAACTATATTTCTTCATGTCCTTCAAGCAGCGTGGCTTCTTCAGTTTCAGTCCATGACCTCTTGTTGCTCTCTTATCCCATAAAAACAGATCTTCTCTATCAGTTTTATCTACTCCCATCATGGTCCTGAACACTGCGATCATGTCGCCCCTCTCTCTCCTTTCCTCTAAGGATGGCAAATCCAGCCTTTCTAGCCTCTCACTGTATGACAGATCTGCCAGACTGGGGACCATCTTGGTTGCTGTTCTTTGTATTCTCTCAGTCTTGTTTAAATCTTTCTTTTTGTGTGGGGACCACACTACTGCTGCATATTCTAACCTGGGGCGCATCATGGCCACTATCAGTTTTTTCATCATCTCTTCATTCATGTAATGAAATGCCAGTCTTATGTTGGTCAAGAGTTTATATGTCTCTCTAACAATCTTGTTAATGTGTTTTTCATGTGACAAACTATCCTGGACCAGCACTTCTAAATCTTTCTCTTCTCTCGCTTTTGTGATTGGTTCAATACCTATCATATAATTCACTGATGGTCTCTTGGTGCTTTTACCCATTTCCAATATTTTACATTTTTTTGCTTTGAATTTCATTTCCCACATCTGGCTCCAGTCATGTATCCTATCCAGATCCTCCTGCAGCATTTTACAATCCCCTTCAACCTCCACCTTTCTCAAAATCTTTGCATCATCAGCAAACAGACTTGCATAACTGTTCACTGTATCGTTTCGTTCGTTTCGTTTCATTTTTGAAGGCTCCAACATGCTTGCATGCGTCGGCCTTGGTCACCTAATGGCGGCTCTCCATGCTGCTCGATCCCTGGCAGCCTCCCTGTTCAGTCCCTTAACCCTTAAGTCACACTTAATGACCTCGTCCCATGTCTTTCTCGGTCCACCCCTCCGAACCCCTCCCCCAGTATTAACACCTCTCACCCTCTGCACCCAATCATCATCCCCCACCCCCTCCACATGTCCAAATCACCTCAGCCCACATCTCCCCATCACAGCACCAACACACTCCAGTCCCATCCCACCTCTCAACTCAACTCTTCCATCATAAACCCAGCCCCTCCAGGCCCTGCACGCAGGGACGCACCGCACATCCACCCAATCACCGCCACTTCTGTACGTTTAAACCTGCGAACATCCTCTTCCCCCACTGCCCAGGTCCCACCACCAAACAGCATCACACTCCTAACACACGCTGCATACAAAGACCCCCCAGCACGTAAGGAGAGTCCTCTCAATGTCAGGAGAGGCAACAGCTCCCAGAACCTCCTCCAACCACTTCTCACCCCAGCAACCGAGCCAACTCCAGCCCCACCTCCGGCACATAACATGTCTCCCAAACAACGAAACTCCTCCACACACTCAAGAGACCCACCCGCAAGCTCAGCCCCCTCACGCCCAACAATCTCCACCTGCTCTCCCCGACACGCCGCACACACGAAATCAGCACCATCTCGCAGTTCATCCCTAATACCACCACATCTCTTGTGCACCCACCCATCACAAACACCACACAAGATGGAATCACCTCCCACACCCCTGTGGCAAACTTCACATGGCCACTCTCCCTCTCCTCTGATTGTACCACCACCAACCCCAGATATCATCACTTTTGTTTTATATCCATTTACCCCCAAGCCCCCGCACCCCATACCATCTCTCCACTTCTTAAATCTTTCTTCCGCCTCCTTTTCATTCTCCACAATCAACACCAAATCATCAGCATACAACATCTCCCATGGGAGTCCATCTCTGGAGTCACGTGAGAGGGCTTCAAGCGCCATATCATTTACGTAAATCAGGAACATTACTGGCGCCAACACCGAGCCTTGTGGGACACCACTTGTTACTTCTCTCCATCCAGACGTCCTGTCCTTTATTACTGTCCTCATTTGTGTGTCTCAAAAAATGTCTCATCCATTCCAGGAGGTTACCCTTCAGTCCTCTGATATGCTCTGCTTTCCACATTAGTCTCTTATTGGGTACATTGTCAAAGGCCTTCTCCAAATCTAAATATACACAATCCACCCAACTGTCTCTCTCCTGTAGCACATCAGTCGCTCTTGAGTACAAGCTAAACAAGTTGGAAACACATGATCTTCCACTTCTGAATCCAAATTGACTTTCAGTCATAATATTCATCTCTTCCAGTTATTTTATCCACCTATCTTTCAGAATCTTCTCGCACAATTTTGCAACCATGCTGGTTAGGGACACTGGTCTATAATTCAGTGGTTCTTCCTTGCTTCCTTCCTTGTAAATTGGTACCACATTTGCTCTCTTGCATTCCCGAGGCACTTTCCCTTCTTCCAGCGAACGCACAATTAAACTGTGAATCTTATCCGCCAATTGCTCTCTGCATTCCTTCAGTACCCAATTTGAAATTCCATCTTGTCCTGGGGCTTTCCTTACATCTTGAGTTTCCAGTAATTTGTACACTTCCTGCACTTCCACTTTTATATCTTTTATCACTACATTCCTAGTCACTTCCTCCCCCTCCACAAACTCCCCTTCATTAGTAAAAACTGATTGGAAACATTTGTTTATTATTTCAGCTTGCAATCCCGCATCATTATAGACCTCTCCTTCTACTTTTAGTTTGGTGATTCCTTCCTTTAGTTTCAATTTGCCATTAACAAATCTATAAAACAATTTGGGTTTATCCTTACATTTGTCGATTATACCTTTTTCAAAGTTCCTTTCTTCCTCTCTATGAATTCTTGTATATTCATTTCTAGTTCTTTTATATTCTTCCTTTGTTCTGTTATTACCTCTCTTTCTCCATTTGTTCCACGTCATGCCCCTCTCTTTTTTCGCTATCATACACCTTCTATTAAACCACTCCTTTTTCCTGTTTTCTTTCCCACTTACTCTTGGAACATATTTTTCCATTCCTGAATTATAGAGGTCTAGAAAGATATCCCACTTCCTCTGAATCTCTCTTGTTTCTCTGAATTTTCCCCAATCTGCATTTTCAAAAAGTTTTCTCAATTCTGTAAAGTTTGCTTTCCCAAAGTTGTATCTTCCCTACCTACGAAGCTCACCTTTTGGCACCACATTCCCTATTATCATCTGGAACTCAATGACCACGTGATCACTTTTTGCTATAGGACGCAGATATTTCAAGGATTCAGTTACATCAGGTTCTTTGGTTAGCAGTAAATCTAACCTTGCTGGTGTGTCTCTTCTTTGACCCACTGTGTCATTACATTATTCATCACAATGTTTAACAATATAGTGCCCCACGAATCTTCGTCACCTCCTGAGTCCCATTCCTCTCAGTTCACCTCTTTACAATTAAAATCACCCATTAGAATTATATTGCTGCTTTTCTGAGTCACTTTCTGTAGATAAATAACCATGTCTGACAACATCTGGTATTCACCATCAATCCATGCTCTTGTCTTAGGTGGAACATATACTATTACTATATCTTTCTTACAGTTCTCCCCAGTTTCTAATTTCATGTGTGTGTGTGTGTGTTTTCCACCAATGCTCATAAACACATCTATATTATCACCATGAAGTGTGCATTACAATATTGTCCACTGCGCCATATAATAGTGATTTTTTAGTTTAACGATATGGCAAATAAGCATTTAATGATCAGTACTCAGTAAGACCTTACTTTCTAAATGTTACTCAATCAGATATTCAGTGCAATAGTGGGTTATAATACATTAATTTGAACGTGGCTTTTAACTCTGCAGGGTAAGTCAAGCTAAAGCACCAGGTCTCTTGTAAAACATTCACTGTTGCCACTGTACCGCATATTAATGTAGAGTAGCTGGAACAGGGCGATAGCAAAGGTGGTGGGTGGTCTTACTTGGTTTTGACAGGGTTACCTTTATCACTCTCCCAGTTACCCACAACATCCCATTATCATATAAATCCAATGTCTGACCCCATTGTTTCATATCGTTTTAAAATGCGTTCTTAAATATACTGGTAGTCAGTTAGTCTCCTTATTAAATATTTGCATAACCAAAACCGTTTGTCCGTTTTAACATCCTTTCCTCTCTGAGGCAATTGATGTTTTGGCTGACGATAGTTAACGGGAAAAACTATGGCCACATGGAGATAGAGGAAAGTAGTAACAGACATGGGACACAAGCTGAAGAGCAAATAATCATAAGGTTAACCTGTCCGTTATGTCTATTACGTTGCTATAAGTAACATTGACCAGTGTGAACTGTAACTCGTCAAATCTTTGATGACAATGTTCTCGCTGAAAACGAATAAACTGAATCATTTGTTGTATGGCACGATAATGTTGATTATCGTAAGCTGCAATCGAGACAAGTTTGTTTGGTTACTATGCAGATCATCCATTCGGCCAATTTAGTTATTGGTTACCTTTTTCGAAATACGTCGTGTTATAAACGTTTGAATCACAAATTACACCCTATTGCAGTTATAACTATATAAGGCAAGGTTATATTCCTGACATTGTTATAAGGTGGTGGCAGGTCTCTTGCTGGAGCGAGTGGCGATAAGTGGCTGAGGCAAGGGGTGGAGGGGGTTGGTTGAATGCAGCGCCAGATTAACCATGCTGTGGTTTGGTAGGCAGTGCAGACTGTTGGCCTGCAACATATAGATCTCTTTTTTCTTTTATTTCCAGTGAAATTTTGGCACGACCTACAATGGCCTTTTTTGACGGCCTGATGGGTGATGACACTTATTTGGACGGCCAAAGCGTATATTTATTCCGCTCTGGAAGTCTGGATGGCCTGTGACAGGCCCTGGCCTGGTAGGCAGTTGCCCATTTTGCCTATACCTAGTAATCCGGCCCTGGTTGTATGGTGTGTGTGGGGTCAGAACACCACGCGGCTCACTCTACAGTTGGCTGTCCTGTGTATGAAATTTACCTGGATACTTATAATACTGTCAGCAGCAGTGAATGGCGTCTAAATATTGACTGATGTCAGGTAATACCAGCAGCCACGTCATGGCCTCGGCTTGGCCAGCTAGGCGGTTTAACCACCAGACAAGCTGTCATCCAGCCCCCGTTGCCAAGCGTTATCCAATATCATGTGTTACGACATCAACCAAGATAATACTGTTCATGTGTTTTACTTATCAGCAACACTTTGCTATTATCACACATGGGGTATTAGTAGTAACTAATGGTAGTGACCTATAATAAGAGTTTGTAAAGTAACAGTGATTACGTTGAGTAAGGGAAGGAGCACACACCGACCACTACAAACATAATACGTATAGCTTCCAACTGTTTGTTACACACAGACTGGATACAACCGTCAAAATGATAAATTGTATAATTACAGATCTCACTATCATACAAATATATTACTGTTTTATATCACCCTGCATTCAGATTGTGGTGTACAAAAATTAATGTATAAGTAACTATACTGTGGAGTAAAACACTGTGTGTTTTTATTTGTTATCATAACAAAACCATTATTCCCAAGACAAATGGATGACGGAAGAGTGGTTGAGACAATGCAAGTAGGCCTTAAAATAACTATACTATGGAGTAAAACACTGTGTAATGTGTTTTTATTCGTTATTGTACCAAAACCATTATTTTCCAAGACTAATGGATGATGGAAGAGTGGTTGAGACAATGAGAGTAGGCTTTACTCTTGCACTTGAATGAGGGGAGGGTGGATGGTAGACAAATGAATGGGAAAGGGAGGGGGGGGGTGAAACTGGGGATGCGGTGGTGCCACATATACCAACCTGCTCGTCAAGCCGGTCGCTCAGTTTTTGCTGGAGACTGTACATCAGGCTGAAACCCCATCCCTTCCTCCCAGGTGAATGTTTCCATCATACCTACCCTTGGTCTCTGTCTTGTCTTCCGTGCATGTGGCCTGCCCTGTGCCCTGCCTGGCCCCTAGCAGGGCGCCGTGGTGATGATTCAGGCATATTATCACTTGAGGCAGGTGATGGTGATGATGCTGGTGACAATGATTCTGGTGGTGATGGTGATAGTGAAGGCAGGCGACGGATACGTGTCTGGTGGCCATAAAATTTATGTGGCTGTGCACCTGCACACCCAGACATACCTGGTTGGTGATGAGGCAGGGTGATGTTTCAAGGGAGGTGGTGTGGCAGGTCAGTTTGGTGAGACACATGGTGAGGCAGGTTAGCATGGTGAGGCACATGGTGAAGTAGGGCGGCATGGCGAGGCGCATGGTGAGGCAGGGCAGCATGGCGAGGCATGTGCTGAGCCAGGGGGGCATGACAAGGCATGTGCTGAGGCAGGGTGGCGTGGTGAGGCACGTGCTGAGGCAGGGCGGCGTGGCGAGGCATGTGCTGAGGCAGAGTGGCTTGTTGAGGGAGGTGGTATGGCAGGTCGAGAAGCAGGACTAGTGATGGTTCGACTGGTAGGTAGAGTGGTTAGTGGAGAGGCTAGTGTAGTGGCAGGTTGAGTTGTGGTAGGATGTGAGTCATTCACTGATGCGAGGCTTGCTCTACGGCGCTTCCTCCATCTTCCCTCTTCCACTTCCTCCTTTTCTCCACTCCCTACCTCCTCTTGCATCTCCTCTTCTGTGCCAATATCCCCCTCTCCAGGATCGTCAATATCCTGTGAACCATTCCCATCATCATAAATGATGAACGAACAGGGGGGAAATGATGGGCGCACAGTGGAGGACTCACGTGATCCACACTCCTCATCCGATGCATAAATATCGACACTCATCGTGGCGAGGTTGCTTTTCTCAGAGGAGGAGTCACTTTTCCCACTCACAATTGGTGTTAATGTCACCTTGAGTTCTCTCCCTATCGTGCTATAAGACCTTTTCTTTTCTGGCCTTTGGACTTCATTGGCGTTGAAGTCGGTGGCCGCGGGTGCTCAGCCGAGGATCTGGACACAGGAAAAACTTTTTGAGTAGGTCTATCCATTACAGAGGTATGCAGATAACTGGAATGTGACTGGGATGCGTGGAGGGTTGCCAGTGGCTGTGTGTTGTGGAAATAACCCGCGGGATATTCAAATAATGCCATGAAACACTGGATCATGTATACCTGCCACCCGGATATCCTCTGGCTGTCATGTATACATGACACCTGGATGCCATGGGCTAAGGTGTCTGTCGAGTTTGGTCTGATCGTTTAAGTTTCAGTACAAGATGGCTGTTGTACCTTGACAGCATGTTACTGAAATCGGATTTCAGTACATAGTATGACATATCTTCTCTGACCTTGTGTGAAATTTGTTGCTTCAGCAAAACATGCCAATTCAGTAAGCAGACCCCACTTGTGATATTATATAGGGTTAGATACGGGAGTCTCTACTTTGTCCAGCTTTTCTTTAGGAATTTTCAGGAAGGATTTAATCATGTTAATTTCAGATTTCCATCGTGTTAGTGTTGCTTTCTGAAGTCTGTCCTCTCCCTGTAGCAAATCTGTTGCATCAGTAGATTTTCTGACATTTGCTGCAAGAACAGATACCTTTGATACAACCTTATATAGTGATCCAGCTTCCTTCATTCCGTTGTTTGCAATAAGCTGCAGAGCATGTGAAAAACAAGGGTCATGTTCAGGAAGGAAACTGAATACATCACCTGATGAGTTTTTTACTTCTAGAGACTATCTGATTCAGAGTCATTCTCTGAACAGTTGTCAGATATATCTTCCTGTAGAATACGATATTCTTGTTTTGGGGGCTTGGGTCTAGCTAAGGAGAAAGCTTTACAGTAGGGCACCAGGTTTCGCGGCATCCAGTTTGGCGAAACACACTTTTACAGCATCCATCAAATATTCCTGTGATTGAGGATTCGCAAGAAAAATTTTATTTTCACGCCTTCCGGCACCACGAGTTTTGAATTTTTGCCATGGTGACGGCAGTGCCAACACTCAGTTTCTGCCTGTTTTCCCACACATGTTCAGTGTGTCTGCAAGTTGAGTGTTACATTCTCGCATCCTTGGTTAGTGATTGACGGAAATATGTCATCTCATTTTTCAAATGGAGCCGGAGGTGGACTGAGTGATTGTGGAAATGGTGTAAGAAGATGTGAAGCTGGAATAGCAGGCGGTAGAGGGAAGGTCAAGGCAATACCATCGCCAGGGGGTAAAAAAACACAGGTATGATGGTGAGTTAAAAAATAAAATTGTGGTGGAAATTGAGAAAGATGCTTGTGACTTTGAAATATGCAAAATGTGTAATTTGCCAAAGTCGACTGCGGGTAGTATGAGAAAACAGCTGAGTGAACTTAAAAGCCAGTCAATATTTGGATGTCCTGTACTTCAGTCTGCCAAATTAAATATATTTTTGCTAAAGTTATATTGGTCCAATGATCAAGAAAATGAAATACTGTATTGATGTTGTTGTGCAGTTTATATTTTTTATATTTGTACTGAATTCTATTTCTTGTAGAGATTTGTAGGGTGGGAGTCACAGAGTGCGACCTTTACCCTATGGCCGATGAAAAAAAATGGTTAGGTTAGGTTAGGTTAGGTTAATATAATTCCTAACCTAATCTAACCTAAGCATTTTTTTTTATGTTTGTAGATAAAGGTCACACTCTGTGACTACCACCCTGGATTTTTCGACAAGAAATAGAATTCGGTGTAAACATAAAAATTAAAAATTGCAGAATGAAACTATATATTTTTCTTGATCACTGGATCAGTATAACTTTAGGAAAAATACGTTGAAATTGGCAGATCGGTACAGGAAATCAAAATATTAACCACCAATCTAGCCCTTAACCCCTTAACCGCGGGTCGTCACTTCTGTGACACTCGGGTGCAATGGATCATACTGCGGGGTGTCACTTTTGTGATTTTGTGTTGTTTTGAATTCGTCCAGGCTTTCAGGTGGTGACTTGTATCATCTATCAGCACTGCCAATGTCCAACAATAGTCAGAGCTGCTAATGTCATCAGTACTCCCATCCATTGTTGACAATTTAACCATTTTCCCCCAATCTAGACTCCCCTCCCTACCTCCCCTCCAGTACCCTCTTGTGTCGTCTGCTTAGCCGCTCTTCACTACGTAAATCTTCCCTGGATTTTTCCACTGATTTCATCCATTGAAATGAGCTCTATGCCCTATTCTTATACGGAATAATATATATATATATACAGTAATCCCTCCATTATCCGGACGTCCAATAACCGGACATACTCACTAACCGGACATTCTGGGTTGCCCAACCCCCAAAATGCAAAATAATCCGAAAAAAATCGATTAATTTTCGATTTTTTGGGACTGCGTCAGTTTGAATTTTCTGTGCACGCCGATCCCCTCTGTTTACACTCGTGACGCCACTATCGGTCGCCATTACCCACTCCCCTCCTCCCTCGTGAACAACTCCGAAAATGGCGGCCGATGTGATTGCTTTTGTGGTGATACCCTACCTCCTACAGTGCTCTTCACCTTCTTCATCATGTGTGTGATGATGGCCCCGCCTCCTGAGAAGAGGAAGAGAGTGGTTCTGACTGGAGAAGAAGAGGCAGATATTGGACAAGGTGGACGCCGGCTGGTCAACAGGGCGCATCGTACGTGAGTTCAACCTCTCTCGCTCCACCTTGTTTGATATCAAGAAGTCCCGAGACAAACTACAGCAGTACACGGCTGATTTCGCATCGAAGACCAGACAAAACATGCAGAGGAAGGTGATGTTTACTCCTAAGTATGCAGACATTGACCGTTCCACGTTGATTTGGTATCAGCAACAACGAGCTGCTGGTGTGTTGATACGTGGAACGGAGCTGAAAACTGCTGCTGAAAAGTTCGCAAGGCTACACGACGCCCCAGACTTCAAGGCATCTGAAGGTTGGCTCTTCACGTTTAAGTTACGACACGGACTTACCAACCGTAAGACCCATGGCGAAGCTCTGGACGCTAACGACGAAGGAGTTGAACAGTTTCGGCAGAAGGTGAATGACTTGATTGATAGGGAGAGCCTCACTCTTGGTCAAGTTTACAACGCTGACGAAACTGGCCTATTTTATTGTTCAATACCCACAAACACTCTCGCTGAGAAGACGGAGAAGCGTTTACATGGCCCCAAGCTCTCGAAGCAACGTGTGTCTGCTTTGTGCTGTGCCAATGCTAACGGCATGCACCGGCTCAAGCACTTTATTGTAGGCCGTGCAAAGCAGCCTAGGTGCCTTCGTGGGTTAATGAATGCCCTTCCTGTCGTGTGGTATCATTCTCTGAAGGCTTGGTTCACAACCAAGATCTTCAAGAATTGGTTCCACCAACACTTTGTTAAGGAGGTCATTCGTTATCAGACGGAGACACTGAAAATCCGACGAGACCAGGTAAAGGCCCTCCTGATTCTTGACAATGCACCTGCGCATCCGTCAGACAAGGAGTTGGTGGCAGAGAATGGTTGCATCAGGTGTATGTTTTTGCCACCTAATACAACTGCTCTCATCCAACCAATGGACCAGGGAGTGATTGTGGCAACGAAGAGGCTATACCGACGGAAGTTTTTGGACGAGGTGATGGTTGTGTATGAGGACGAGGACGATTGCAGGGAAGGACGTGACATGCGAGGACAAAAAACACTCGAAAACATTCGCCGATACACCCTCAAGTCTGCCATCTACAACTGGGCAAATGCATGGAATGAAGTCTCTGTCAAGACTTTAGAAAATGGTTGGTCTCGCCTACTTCATGGAAGTGACGTGGTGCACGATTTTCTGGGTTTTGACGTGGATGACTTTCATGCAAGGCTTCGTACGGGTGGAGACGATGTGGATGTCAACAAAGTGCGCGAGTGGTTGGATGACGACGAGGGCGATCCTGGGTATCAGATCATGTCTGATACCGAGATCGCATCTACTGTTGCTGGTCCCAGTACCCAGCAGGAAGATTCTGACGAGGACAGCGATGATGATGCAGACTCCTCACAGGTTGCAACTACCCCAACAATCCCCAGGCTGAGCACAATCCGGCACTATGTGGAGTTCATCCTTGACTACCTAGAACACCCGGACTGCGACAGAGAGATGGGGTCATTGGAATTGGCGAGTCAAGTGCGAGGTTTCAGGCAACGCATCATTAATCGTCAAAATCGTCGTCCTCTGCGTCAATCAACCATTGAGAGTTTTTTCAGGCCAGTCAACCCCGCCGTCGTCCACTCACGCTCCACACCATCATCTCACGAAGACAGGCCTTCTAGCTCCGATCCACAGCCCAGCACATCAGGCATGGCTGAATCACCACTGGATGTTAGTTTGCGTCTATCTTCGGAGTCCTCTGTGGTGGATAGTGTATCACCACGTCGCACCAAGATGCCCCTACGCCGCCTCCGTCTGTTCATCTCGGACTCTGACAGCGACTAAATTCTCCAGGGATTGTCACTAGACCACACAGGAATTTACTGTTGTGTACAGTGCAGTGAAGTGATGTTATTCCAGTTATAAAAAAAAAAACCTTGGTGAAAGTGTTGGTGAGAAGTGCTGGTGATTCTCAGTTGGAAAGGTGTGTCAGGTGCAACGTCTTCCGGTCAGAGTCTGAGATGATAGAGTGGGTTATTACATCAGGATGGCCGCTTTTTGTTCGTAAGTACCCTAACTTCATGCCTAACCTGTTTTCATCATGCTGTACATATGTTAAAAAATTACCAAAAATGTTACTCATGATGTCCTGCTTGCAATTTAATTTTTCCATGCATGGTTCTTAAGTAAAACAGCTAGAAAAAAGATTGAAGCAGTGAATTTTACTTCTGGTCCTAACCTAACCTAACCATAAAGATTTTCGTGCCTAACTTGTTTTCATGATGCTGTTAATGTGTTAAGAAATTACCCTAAATGTTAATCATAACTTCCTGCTTGCAATTTAATTTTGCCATGCATGGTTCTTAAGTAAAACAGCTAGAAAAAAGGTTGAAGCAGTGAATTTCATGTCCGGTCCTAACCTAACCTAACCTAACCTAACATTGTGTTAATCATAATTTCCTACTTTTAATTTAATTCTTTCATGCATGGTTATTAAGTGCACCAGCTATGAAAAAGGTTGAAGCAGTGAATTTGATGTCCGGTCATAACCTAACCTAACCTAACCAAACTTTAAGTTAACCTAACCTAACCAAACTTTAAGTTAACCTAACCTAACCATTTTTCTGGTAGCAATTAACATCATTTACTGTATTTGATGCTTTGTATCCAATAATTTAGTGCATAAAATGTGAGAAAAGATGATTTCCATGTCCGATACTTACTTATACTATGCTGGCAAGTTCTGAGCTCCTATGACTCACTCACCCCTAAATCATCATTTTTTGGTTAAAATTCAATAAATTCATGCTATGTATGCATTATTTATGTGAAAAGAGACCTAAATAAGTGCTATACATGTCCACTAGGGAGGTAGGAAGGTAGTTTTCTGATTTAGGTTAGGTTAGGTTAGGTTAGGGTCATGAAAAACCAGTGCTGGAGCTTCAGGACCAATATCCGGACAAAACCAATATCCGGACATGCCTTTGGCTCTATTATGTCGGATAATGGAGGGATTGTATATATATAAAAAAATAAGGTAATTGATAGTGCCATACACCTGGAATTGGCTAATTATCACTTGGCAACATCCAACCTGCACTCATGCAGTAATTTCCCCTGCTTTGTTCCTTGTGAAATATGCCATATAAGCTATTCTTGTAATATAAATGTGTTCCTCAGGGTTCTGTCCTATCACCTACTCTCTTCCTTTTATTCATCAATGACCTTCTAAGCTGTACATCTAACCCTATCCACTCATATGCTGATGATTCCACCCTTCACCTTTCCATTTGGTTCCCGCAACGTCCATCTCAGCAGTTACTTCAACAAAAAAGGGATGAGGCTATGGCACACCTAATGTCTGATTTGGCTCGTATCTCTGATTGGGGTAAAAATAATCTTGTTATTTTCAATGCATCAAAAACTCAGTTCTTACACATTTCAACCCGACAAAATCTTCCTCACGATTACCCACTAAGGTTTAATAATGAACAGTTATGTCCTGCATCATCCTTGAACATGCTTGGGGTTTCATTCTCTCAGGATTTGTCTTGGAAAGAACATATTACATCTCTTGTGAAATCTGCTTCCAAGAGATTAGGTGTGCTAAGCCGATTCCGTACTCTCTTTACCCCTGCACAGTTGTTGACCTTGTACACGGGTTTTATTCGCCCGTGTATGGAGTACAACTCTCCTGTGTGGGGAGGCTCCCCACATGCATCTCTTCTCAATAGGGTGGAGTCAAAGGCTTTTCGTCTCATTTCCTCTCCTCCTCTTACTGATTCCCTGCAACCATTGTCTCTTCGCCGCACTGTTGCATTTTTATCTCTCTTCTATCGCTACTTCAATGGTCACTGTTCCTCTGAACTGTCTGCTTGCATCCCTCCACCTCTACGACGGGCACGTAGTACCCGTCTAGCAACAAACTCTCATCCCTTTTCTGTCCAACTCTCTAATGCAAGAGTTAACCGTTACTTCCAGTCTTTTATTTATGCAACTGGTCAACTCTGGAACTGTCTTCCTCTGTCTGTATTTCCTACTTCCTTTGATCTCCAGTCTTTCAAACGCAGTGTGTCCAGGCATCTCGAATTGAATGGATCTTGAATTTGGCTCTCTTTTGTACTGTTTTTGCTTTTTCTTGGAAGGAACAGTATGCAGGCCCGTGGCCTTTGGTTCCTTCTTCCATGCATTTAAAAAAAAAAAAAAAAAAAGAAGAAAGGAACTACCTAATTTATTATGTATTGTCTAGATTTCCTGTGACTTATTTCTTAGCATATACATTAGCAGCTGACATTTTCAACTCTTGGCTACCGAGATACGTACATCTCAGTTCATTGCCGTCCTTCACTCTGGAGGCACGTCGCAGTCGCGCCCCTCCATTTCTGCCCCTTTTGCGCCCATTATAAAAGGCCCTGTGACCTCTACCCCTACTAAACATCGTTTGGGAAGCGGTAAAGGACTGTAGATATATATAAGTGTAATAAAGTACTAGAAATAATAAAGTGTGAGTGTGTATATGAATAAGAAGTGACAATACGAGCGGTGAAATAGTGCGAGTGGGAGGCTCGTACGCGCTCGTATTTTACATTGCTTTCAGTGTTTCTTTTTGGGGGGTATGGATTCCAAACTACTTGGAAATCATTGAATAGTGTTTCTAGTGTTAATATCTGGCAGTGGTATTCATATTACGGGAAGTTGGGAAGTGTAAAGTGGAGACTTAGTTACTCAACTTCAGGAGTCTCCACAAGTCCTATGGTAGTAAACGAATGCTAAAAAAACACCCAAGGAGAAAGCTCAAGGTATGTGCCATATGCATATTTAATTATAATATGCTAGGGCTAATAACTGATTTTTGGCAAATATTTTTAAAAAGTCAGTTGGAGTGTGGATTTGCCCCACGGGATGGGCACTACGTGCCCCCGACAACCCCGCGGTTTAAGAGTTAAATACTGTATTTTGACCTAGGTACCAGAGGTAGACGAATGAAGACAGTGACTGAGTACAGCTCATTTATGCTAATGGTTGAACATTATTTGTTACAGTGGTTGAATAGGAGGACCTGACAAGGTGTTAGTGTGTCAGGGCCCGAAATTCAGGACTAGGCCCGCCTGTTTTATGATGCAGTTGCAAAGAAACGTAACATTGCGTGTCACCTCCAGAGTTCATTGCTTCACGGGGTTGATTACAGAGGTTCAAAGGCAGATTAATAGCAACATTTCAGGTAACTGTAGGACATATTTAAAGTAGGGAATACACAAGGGAGGTGAGTTTTCCTATGGCCCTAGTCTCTCTTAGCACATTTCCCATAAGGTCAGTACCCTGACTTTGGTGACACTTTTCATGGTCCCTATTAGGTGCAGTACCTGGTGCCCTGCTGTATTCATATTTAATGCATTTTCTGTGACTACTTAAGACACTCTTGATGATTTAAAGAAGTTAACTACATCCTCAAAGTGAGCAAGGATATGCTGTGAGGTGTGATGTCCTGCAAATCTCAGATAAGATAACATTATTAAGTGTAGCTTCCAGTCATGTATGAAGAGGGCAGTCACTCCTAGAAAGCAATGCATTTGTCTCTTATTACAGGTATCTGCTGTTATATTACTGTTTGGGACATGTTTTGTTACAGAGATAGCACTTTGCTGGAACTCTTCACACGTGTTTTTAAACAGTTGACAGTGGCTACGGCTTGGGATAACAGGTTGAGGCATCAGTGTACTGATTAAATCCTTAAATTCCCTTGCATCCAGAAGTGATAGTGGTTGTAGGGTTCCAGCAGTGAACGTGACAGTTTCATCAGTAATAAGCTAATGGCATGGGTGCGAAGGTTTGATACGTTCTGTCTCCTTCCAGGTAGATGTTATTGTGGAATAGATCATACTTGTCGAAGGACCAGCCTTAGACCTTTGCAGCAGCACTGATGCGTAATTATGCTGAAGATAAAGAGGATGACCATAGCTCTAAAAATGCCTACTTTCATTATGTGTTTTTCAGATATCACAACCCAAAGGATGAAATGCTTTATGCAGTTTATCAATGGAAATTTGAATATAAATCGAAGAGAGCAGAGATAACGATACTGAACAGGTAACATAGCAAAATTGGCTTCTAGTGAGGATGATCATACAGTGGAATCTCCTAAATAGCGGATTCATAATATGCGGCAACTTCATGCAGCAGTTTGCAATATCAGTAACACGTGGAAGTTACACAAAATTCATGAATGCAGCCTCATAAGTGACGCTTTTTCCGATGTTTCGTATAATACATGCCACCATTAACCTCAAGCCTGCGTGTCTAGCTGGGTATAAATCAATTGTAGTCAAGCATGGCAGTTACTAAACCAATCGTGTTCAAGCACAGCGCTTACTATAAGCCAATCACAGCACTTCCCTTGCATGCCAAGCATGAAGGATGCATGTGCTGCATGCCCTGGTGCCCTTCTCAGTGCATTGTCTCCTCCCTGTTGTTAGTTTGTGGTTCCAGTGTGGTGAGAGGATCTTCTCGCCCTCCCCCCCCTTGCTTCTTCCACCTGTCCGGTGTTACTATGGCTGATTGTAACCCTCCTAAGCCTACAGCTCCTTTGAAGAAGGGGAAGAAGCAGAAGCCAACATTAACTTACATCCAAAAGTTAGATGTAATAAGGAAGATTGAGAACAGTGAGAAGAAAAACCAAATTTGCCCAACATGACAGACTCAGCGAGGTAATTCTTTACCAAACAGTTGTGGTAATTCCACTTATAACAAACTCATGATCACAGTTTTTGTAATTTTGGTACATATGCAACACTGATAGTTAATTATTGAATTGTGACTGCAAGAGGTGACTGGGAAAAAAAATACTGTACAGTAATCTCTCAGTTATCTGATATAATAAAGCCAAGGGCATGACCGGAGTTGTGTCCATTGTGCCACCTCTCCATGCCTTCCCTCGTGCTACATGGGCATCTGGTAGTGATCATGACTGGAATGTCACATAGCCATATTGCAGAACTTCTGCTTATCAGAATTCTTTTATTCTCCAAATTGTGGCCCTGGAACTTGCTTCCCCAGAGTTGTTTCCCCTAAACTTCAACCTACTGCTGTTCAGGTCCAACTGTTACAGATTTTTTTATGAATGGAGGATGGCAGTAATCTGGTGTATGGATTATTATTTTTTTTATTCATTTGTTTTTCCTTCCTCTGTTCCATCATTTATTTAAAAAAAAGAAAATAAGGAAAAAAAAGAAAAGGATATGGGCAGTGTCCAGTTATGGAGCAATATCCTCTACTGTACCCATACCCTACCTATACCCAACTTATATGAATAGTACCTCTCCTAATTGGCAGTGTTCTGTGGTCTTTTGGCTGTTTTTAGACATCAAAACACAAGTTGCAGTGTAATCTTAAACACTGAGAAAACAGTGCATGAACAACAACAACAACAAAAATTCCAATATGCACAGTACCCCTTCTAATTTTGGCAGTGTTTTGTGGACTTTTGGCTCTTTTTAGATGTCAAAACACACATTGGAATGTGCAGTATAATCTTAAACACTAGGAAAACAATGCATAAACAACAAACAAAAACACCCTACCAGTATGCAAAGTACCACTCCTAATTTGGGCAGTGTTCTGCAGTCTTTTGGCTGGTTTTTGACATCAAAACACACATTGCAATATGCAGTATAATCCTAAACACTAAGAGAACACTGCATAAAAACAACAAAAAACACACACACAAAAACTACCAATATGCAAAGTATCCCTCCTAATTTTGGCAGTGTTTGAAGGTCTTTTGGCTGTTTTTAGACATCAGAACACACATTGGAATATGCATTATAATTCTAAACACTAAGAAATCAATGGATAAACAATAACAATTGTTAAAAAAAAGAAAAAAGAAAAAACAGTACATTTACCACCCAGTGAACTGCAGACATGCGTCACAACCCGCCAGGCTGCAGCTGGTCTACAGGTATCCCTTGTGGTCAAGTGGCTAACACTGTCACCTAGCAAAGGTCAAAGGATTCGAACTACTACTACTGAAGCTGGCCAATGAACAGGGACGTGTGGTGAGGTGATGGAGCCCTACCACCTTAGGACTTTCTGAAGGCAGCCACAAGCTCACGCCTAACAGCGACTCAGCGGCTGTTGACGTGCTCAGTTGTGGGTCCGAGAGTGAAGTTTGGGGTTGAGAGGGTGGTGGTGGTGGGAGGAGGGAGAGAAGGGACTGGCACTTGTGGGGGTGGCGGGCTTGAAGAAGGAGTCGATCTTCGTCTGACGATAGGTATGGCGATTTAGTCAGAGGAAGACAGCATTACTGACTGCCCACAGCTGCATCACCAGCTTGAGTGGCACCAACTCCCTGTTGCAATGAGGGTACTTGGCATAATCGAGCACCTGCTCAATTCCATCCCACAGCACACCAACACGAGAGAGTGATGGAGTGGTGGGGTGGCCAGAGTCAGGGTCTTCGTCGCCCTCCTCTGTCTGCCCCAGAGAGACAGTAGCGGCGATTCCCTACATCAGACAATGTCTGATAACCTGGATTACTGCTGTCATCGTCCAACCAGTTCCTCATGTCGTCGACGTCCACATCCTCTCCTGTATTTCATAGCTGAAGATGGAAATTGTCCATGTCAGATCCTTCAAAGTCATGCACGACCTTGCATCCCTGAAGGAGACAAGACCAGCCACTTTGCAAGGTTTTGATGGAGGCTTCCTTCCTTGGCCCAGCTGAACACCGCAGACTTGATGTTATAACGTTGCAGATTCTCCAAGGTCTGCCGACCCCTTCCTCGTCCTGAAGTACCACCATCACCTCGTCAAGGAACCAACCTCCAACTGTAGTCTCTTGGCTGCCACGATAACACCTTGGTCCATTGGCTGAATGAGAGCAGTCATATTACATGCATCTAATATGGCTGTCATCAGCTACCAAATCCTTCTCTGCTGGATGCGCAGTGGCATTGTCAAGGATTAGGAGAGCCTTCACCTGGCCGCGAGGGATACCAAGTTCTTCCGTTTGATAACAGATAGCCTCCTTGACAAAGTGTCAGTGGAACCAGTCTCTGAAGATCATTGTGGTAAACCAGGCCATCACAGAATGGTACCACACAACAGGCAGGCTATCCATCAACCCATGGAGCAGTGTGGCTGTTTTGCAGGTCCAACAATAACGGGGGTGGAGGCGGTGCATCCCGTTAGCATTGGCACAGCACAACACTAAGATATGTTGTTTGGACAACTTCCGACCAGATAGAGTCTTTTCCATCTCTTCTGCTAGGGTGTTGGTGGGCAAAGAGCAGAAGAACAGGCCAGTTTCATCAGTATTGCACACGCTCTCCTTCTCTATCAGGTGCTGCGCTTTCTGGAGAAACGGCTCAACATCCCCCACTTCCGCATCCAAAGCCTCGCCATGAGCCTGATGGCCAGTAAGTCCATGCCTGAGTTTGAACCAGAAGAGCCAACCCTCTGATGCCTTGAAGTTGTGCACGTTGTGCAGGCATGCAAACTTCTCGGCTGCAGCCTTCAACTCGGTCCCACGTACAAGCACACTGACACCCTGTTGCTGGTGAAACCAAAACAAAGTCAGCTGGTCGATGCTGGCTTGGCTAGGCTGGGACATCACCTTCCGGTTGCCTTTGCAACTGGTATCGCCGTAGTCCTGTCCGTCCTGAGTCAGCTTGTCCCTTGATTTCTTGATATCAGAGTTGATCAGGCCAAGTCATATTCACGCAGAATGTGTGAAGTTGGCCAGTCTGCAATGACCTTGCCCAGTATTTCACGCATCTTCCTCGGAGTCAGAACCCTCCTCTTGCGTTTCTCGGGTGGTGGTGGGGCCATCACCACACACACGAGAACATCACAGAGGAGAATTTAAGCCTGCAGAAGGTAGGGCATCACCACAAATGCAACAGTGGAAGCAGCCATTGTTTTACTTTGGCTAAGCACGTCCACACGCTGAGGTGCGGTATCACTGGGGAGTGTACAGTGTTGCCATGTCTCTACCCACACTTGGCTTTGAGCATGCAAGCAGCACACTGACCTGCAAGTGCAATTGTCCATTTTACTTGTGCAGATAAATGTCACAACGTGGCAGAAACACTGGGTCCCAGTACATCATGAGACTGGAGTGGCCAAGTAATCTGGACAGGGATGCGACTTTGTCCATTCAGTATGAGGGTGGATGGCCATGCGTGGCCAGGAGTTTCGAACTAATCCGGACGGCCAGGGGATTTCAGCCATTTGGTAGGGAGCCGGACAGCCATTCTCTCTCAGCTTGTTGGATACACTCTGTCTTCTTCTCGCGCTACTGGAATGTTACTGGTGATCAGGGTGGCTAGGGGATTTCGACCATTCAGTAGTGAGCCAGACAGCTATTCTCGCTCAGCTTCTGGGTTACTTCTGTTTTCCTCACGCTTCCAGTATGTTTGTGATGATTAGGGTAGCCAGGGGACTTCAACCATTCGGTAGGGCGCCTGAAAGCCTTGTTTGCTTTGCTTGTGGGCTACCATCTATTACCTGTTCGTGGACGGATAGGCCAGTGAGCCACCCAACAGACTTTTTTTTAGTTTGTGGGCCAGCTGACTGCCGAAGCCAGAGCTTTTATGTCCAGTTACAGACAAATGGAGCCAAGGCCTAATGTCAGTATACGGAGCATGACCGGATATGGAGCGCCTGGATAATTGAGGGATTACTCTATACCTGTTAATTACAGCACTCCAGTCGGAATGAGCCGGTGCAGGTTGATGTCCAAGGGGTGGTTGAGGTTTATTGCTCACGCAGTGCCACTCAGGGATGAGTGAGGCTGGTCACTCTTCTTAAATGTAAGGACCAACTTTGCCTAGCCCTGGGATCTTACGCTCCTCATGGGGCAACATAGAATTGGATGATGGATGGATGGATACTCTATACCTGTTTTGGGTTATTTAAAGAAACGGGCAGGTAGCCTGTGGCAATGTTTACTGGCGATCTCTCCAACTGGCCGCTTTGTTTACCAACCACCACTCCCGCTGGCATTCTAAATCCTCATTTATAGCTCGCAGAGGTAAGTTTGTAAAAATGACCAGTAGCTGTGGTAATCCAAGAATAAGAACAAGTCATCTGTGAAAGACTTATTTCATTAGAAAATATGGAAAGGCCATGCCCGTTTGGTGAAGAATTAATCTCATCAGTAATTTTTTATCAATGAATCAACGACTCTTCTGACGACACAGAGGCAGCTGAGGGCAATGGTGATACTGCTTCTGTTGTTGCCACACTGGACTTTGGGGGGTTCCTGAGGGAGGTTGATGAGGAGGAAGCGGCACAGAGGTGGCAGCACACTTGCCTCGTGCTGAGAGGCCATAGTCCGCCTCGAGTCTCAGAACCCCTCCCCCCTCCCCCATCCATTCAGACGATGTCCTCAGTCATTGTCAGGTAAGAATCTCAAAATATTGCTTATTCCCAGTAAATATGCTTTCCTGATTTCTTTTCCAGGGTGTTAGTGTTTTAGGAAGGGAAGAGGTTGTGTAGACCAGATATTCATTCTTAGATCCTTAGTGGAAAAGTTTCTAGAGAAGGGCAAGAAGTTGTATACAGCCTTCATGGATCTGGAGAAAGCATATGACAGGGTGGATAGACAAGGTTTGTGGAAGGTATTAAGAATATATGGAGTGGATGGGAAGTTGTTGAAGGCAGTGAAGAGTATGTATGAGGGTGCTAAGGCTGCAATGCGTGTGGATGGCAAACTGAGTGAATCTTTCCATTTGAAGGTTGGATTGAAACAAGGATGGGGTTATAAAAGAGATACAGGGTCGGGCGGTGGATGTTGGAGTGGCCCTAGTGAGAAAGGGCAGTGTTTGGAAACTACCTGTACTGTTGTTTGCAGATGATACTGTGTTGTTGAGTGAAGACAAAGGGGCGCTGCAAGGCTTGGTAGATGAGTTTGGGAGGGTGTGTAAGAAACGGAATCTAAAGGTGAATGTGGGGAAGAGTAAAGTGATGGTCTTCGAGAGAAGTGAAGCCAGTGAGTGTACAGTGAGATTGGATGGGAAGGATATGGAGAATGTGAGTGAATTTAAGTACTTGGGCAGTGTGATGAGTAAGGATGGTAGTCTGGAGGGTGAAGTGCTCGAAAGGGTACAGCAGGGAAGGAAGGTTGCTGGTTCGTTGAAAGCAGTGATAAGAAACAGGGAGGTGAGCATGGAAGTGAAAAGGTTGTTACATGACAGTATTGTGATACCAACTCTGACATATGAAAGTGAAGCTTGGACCCTGCTGGAAGGACAGAAGTCAAGAGTGAGAGCAGTGGAAATGAGTTATTTGAGAGGAGCATGTGGAGTCACATGGAGAGAGACTAAGACTAACAAATGAGGAAGTGAAGGAGCGTTGTGGTGTGGTTGAGGACATGATGGGAAGTGTTAGGAGAAACACGTTAAGGTGGTTTGGGCATGTGGAGAGGATGGAGAGTGAAAGATTGACGAGGAGAGTGTATGTGAGTGAGGTGGAGGGGGCGAGAGGGAGGGGGAGGCCAAGGATGGGATGGAGTGGAGAGGTATATGAGAGAGGGGGGTGTGAGTTGGGAGCGTGGTAGTGAAATGGCAGGGGACAGAGTGACATGGAGGAGATTTGTTTGTGGCCACCCCGTTCGGGATTGAGGCGTCTGGCAATGGATAGATAGGTAGATAGTGTTCACTGGTGACCAGTTTGATGTACAGTAGGTTTGTGGGTAGAGAGGGGCAACTTTTCTGAGATGACAGAGCCATAAGTAATTTTCCCCATAAGATTAGTTATGTCTAACTCACAGAATTCTCAAATGACAGCCTGTGCTCAGTCTCATCGAGCCGCGATTTAGGAGATTCCACTGTATTTATCATAATGATAAACTTAGCTATTTTGTGTGGTATTCAACAGATCGGCATTAGACTTCAGAAACCCTAGCTAGATCTAGACCTATACAGGGTGATTCACGAGTTTCTCCGGAAACTCTGGGAAATGCACACTTATGCAATTCTAAGCATAAAATACTCTATATGTATAGGTGTTTAATTTAATGGTTTACAAGTGGGGAAATTTTCAAATCTGACATGTGAATGGGAGGCAGCCAGGCTGGTGGCAGTCTTGCTGTGTTGCCAGGTTACTCAATTTTCTTTTAAATTTTACACGTTGTTCTCATTCTGAATGAAACTATTCTTTCATTAGTCGTCAGGTAAGTAATTGTTCTACATAGAATAGTATGTTACTTTAAAATGACAAATAAATCTACTATTGAAGGTGTAAACATGGCAAAGATGCCATACCAATGATAGAGCTCAGTTCCCGCCAAGTGCTGGCGAGTGTGGTAGGCCTATTTATTACAGGGACGGTTTCACCCACATTTCGCTACAATGCCATTCACTTTCACAAACGTGGAGTATTCAGATATGATTTTTATCTATGAGTTCTGCTATGGCAACGCTGAAGCATCAGCAAGAGAATACAGACGGAAATATCCAAACAGGAGCCCAGATGCAAAAGTGTTTTACCACGTCTACATGGAGATGCAAGTTGAAGTACGACGCATAGTAGGAATAGTACACCGCAGCCCTAGCATCAGTACGAGAAGAATTTCATCCCGACTTAGTGTTCCACAAGCGATGGTATGGAGGACATTAAAGCAGGAAGGTCTGTACGCATATCACATAAACAAGGTTAGCATCTACAACCCGGGGATTCTGCTCAATGACATGATTGCGGTACTTGGCTAGCAGATCATCCTCAGCTGTGCAAGTACATTTTATACACTGATGAAGCCATATTTACCCGCCGTGGATCACATAATATTCGTTATGCACATTGGTGGTCAAAAGAAAATCCCAAGGAAACAGTTGAACGGAACTTTCAGGACCGATTTTCAGTTAATGTGTGGAGTGGTATGAGTGACAACCAGCTGATTGGACCTCATATCTTTGAAGGGAGGCTTACAGGAGATGTCTATGTTAATTTTCTCAGAGATGAACTTCCCTTGTTACTTAAAGATGTGCCTCTGAAGACCCGGCGACGTATCATTTTTCAACATGTAGGGGCACCTCACACCCATATCTGGCAGATTTGAAAATTTCCCCACTTGTATACCATTACATTAAACACCTATACTTATAGAGTATTTTATGCTTAGAATTGCATAAGCTTGCATTTCCCAGAGTTTCTGGAGAAACTCGTGAATCACCCTATATATATTTTCAGCATAATTTCCTTGTTTCATTTCATAACATGGAATTGAAATTATTTCTACTATTGTACTGCAGTACTTATACTTCAACTTTTAGCCATCAGCAATTTACACCTTAAATAATCTACACCTAAAATTGCATGTTAGTATATATGTCATTAAACTGGTATTCATCAAACAGACATCAAAAGCCATACCTCCAAAGCTTAAATAATTTACCCCTTGTGCCTCAGATGTAGGTGGTGGCGACCATCATCCATTCACTTGATGTAGTGCTGCCTTCTTCCCTAGCCTTTATCATTCTTTTTCTATGCCTTCCCTCCTCTCTTCCTATCTCTCCCATCTTTCCTGTCACTTCTTATTGCTTTTCTTTCCCTTACAGGTGGCTTTACATTGAGTGACAAGCCAAATGGTTTCCTGTAAGCCAAGAAACCATTTACAACGCTGGGTGGTAACCATATAACCAAACCTGCTCCCTACGTGTCAACAAGTGGGTTGGTGGAGGGTTAGTGCCTCTCCCTGTAAAACAAATAACTCAGAGTCAAATGGCCACCCCTTACGGGATTAAGGCATCTGGCAATAGATAGATAGATAGCCTCAGATGTCATCATTAGGATGATACTAATTTCCCTTGACTGAAGTGCGATTGTCATGAGTGTGCTCCCCCCCCCCCATTCTCACCAGTTACTTCTAAAAATAGTGTATAGTTATGTTACATAGCTTTATCTTGGGACTTGTAAGACTTGGCCCCGTCCTTTTTGTGAGATGCCGCCCCTCATTTCATGGGATAACCCCCTCCCCCTCGTGCATGAATGTCACTGAGTTGAGAAAATTTGACAGTCATACTGCATCATGCTTGCATGTGTTGGCCTTAGTCTCCTGATGGCAGCTCTCTATGCTGCTCGATTGCTGGCAGTCTTCCTGTTTAATCCCTTATCACTCTGTGACCTCATCCCAGGTCTTTTATTGGTTTACCTCTTGCAACCCTATCCCAGACGTTCACGCACCATGCTTTCGACACTCAGTTGTCATCCTCCATCCTCTCCACATACCCAAACCCTCTCAGTCTACCCCTCGTCATCACAACACCAGTACACTACAGTCCTATCCTTCCTCTCAGCTCTTCAGTTGTAAACCTACCCCCCCCCCCAAGTCCTTATATTCAGGGATGCACTGCATACACATCCATCTAATCATCATCATTTCTGTATGTTTCAGCCTAGGATTATCTTCTTCCTTTACTGCCCAGGTCTCACTACTGTACGACAGTACACTCTTAACACATGCTGCATGTGAAGATCAGGTAGCATGGAGGGAGAGCCCTCTCAGTGTCAGGAAAGAGACTTTAGTATTTTTGACATTCCCCACCACATACACATAAAAAAAAAAAAAAAGCTCAAGTCCTCACTTCAAAGACCAGCAGTCCATTGCATAAGAAATGTTGTACCAGTAATTGAGCAGACATACCTTCAGATGCTTTAGTAGGTTAGAGGTAATTGTTCTCAAAGGTGATATAATACTGTGTATATTCAGTTTTTTTTTTTTTATGTGTCCGACTCTGGGCATAGGCTTTACAGCCTGCAATCAAGGCCCAGCCGTCCTTCTACATACTACATGTCACCACTTCGGCGCTAACACCCACCGTCCATATTGAATACATGCTAGGGCTGTCTCATACAGGACTGGTGTATTGGTATTAGCGGGGTTATTTTTACGACGTGTCGGCGGGTCTTCTGGTAGATCAGTAAAGCCTGATTTAATGAAATTCAAATCCTTAAACTGTTCCCTGCCTCAGCGAGGATTCGAACCTGAGTCCCACGGGACTGCAAGCCAACTCTCTACCGATCGAGCTACCGCCTCCCCTACTGTATATCTATACCTAGGTCCCAGTTAGCGCATGATCAGACAGCACGATTCCCAAATTGTGTGAGCTGTCTCTTAATATCCACAATGTCTGAAATTAACAATGCTGGAGAAGCCACCACAGCAGATGATTTGATTACTGCGGCACCTATTGAGGATGCATTACAGGAAATGAGACAAGAGTAGGCTACACTGATGCCAGCAACACCAGAAACACCAGGAGAGCTCTCCATGATGCAGATCAGCTGAGTCTTAGCTGCTGTAGATGCCTTAACCCTTTGGCTGCAGTGGCCACGACGACAACCAACTGAATGTGCTCAGTGCAGAGAAATAGGGAAAAAGTGGTGTGTTTTCAACTCGTGTTTTAACCCACTTATTATTGATCGTAGGAGCTAAAATTTTTGTCAGACAAACTTCAGTCTTTCTACTATCGTTTGCAACAAACTGCATATCCGTAGACACTCCAAGCCCGGAGAACGATTTGAAAGAATACAAGGTGGGGTTTGACCGTCTGATGCAGGAAATAGCCCAGTGAGGTGGAAATTTCCACCAGATCACAAGATTTTTTTTCCATACATAATAGGGTTACTGCCACATTGCCTCATCACAATAATTACAATAATAATAAAAGTAAAACACTTCTAGCCAGTCTCGTATGATTGTACTGTATTACGAAATTCCAGTGTTTACGCTAGACTTTAGCGAAACGGTAGTGATATGAGGAAAATCATTATAAACCTTATAAAATTTCATGAATGACTATTATTACCACATACTTTTATAAAACTTATTGATATAATGTCATACATAGCTTAGCTGCACAGTTTGCAACCGCAAAAATGTTCGCTGGCTGATGCGCTTAGCATATGGCCTCTGATTATTGCAAAAATATCACCAAATCACTTGTATTTTATCATAGTAATTCACAATATAATGTAAATTAAAATTTTCAGCCACCAGTATGATATCAGTGCAATTTTGGTGCATATTACTTTGTATTATTTACAAGAGGGGGGGGGCCAGCAAACCAGTTTAGACCAACTCATCGAGGGTATGTGTACACGTGTGCATGAATGTACACATACTGTTATATAGTACTAGGGTAATTATCAGTGTTTAAAAATTTAACCCGTAAAGTTGGAGTTACTCATCCACCAAATGAATTTTTTTCCATAAGTTATGTTTATCAATTAGTGCGATATCAAACAGTGCGCCCTCACACATCCACCATAAAGGTGCGTTAATTGGGACCTGTCTGTTGCCATATACCTCAGTCCTGTAAGGGGTGATCACAAACAAATTGCCTCCATGTCATCTCCCCTGCTGTTTCACTGCCCTCCCCCCAGCTCACACCCCTCTCTCTCATATACAGTACTCCCCTAAGTATGCCATCCAGAAGTATTTGGTTTTGAAGTATGCAGGCAAATTAGTTGACACCATAATATCAAAAGTAGGCAGTTTTTCAAGGTATGCAGCCTTCTGCACAAGCTGATTTTCAGCCGTTCGAGTTGGGTGGCCATGTTTGTGATGTCACAATACGTCACACACCCAAGCCACCAAGAAACCCACCAGTCATTCAACTTTGAGCCTTGTGTTACAGTACTTACTGCTGCAGCATTGTGTTATTTTTTTCCCGCTGCTACACAACCCAATCTTGTCTGAGGCCAGCAAAATTCACAGGCTAGTCCACAAGTACAAGGAGATCTACAAAAGTCACATCAACCATATGCACCAAGCTAGCATCACAACTTTCTTCAAACAACGTTTACTTGCTGTGACAGACCCTGGTGCTGGGCTGTCTGGTATCTGGCTGTCTGGTGTGTCTGGTGGCACCCCTGATGCGGCCTCATCCCCTTTCAGCAACTCATCTTCAGACGAATTTGGTGAATAGCCATTTAACTCGCCTTTGGGGTGATCCCCATCAACTGCTTTTGGATGACCTTCAGAATTTCTGAAGTTAACATTGTGAGTTAAATATTTAATCAATAAAGTGCATCACTGGACATACAAATATTTCTTTCATTATCCTAATGCATGCTTTCTGTAAGTTTAATGCATGTTTTCTATAAGATTAACGCATGTTTTCCGTAATACATACTTGTTTGAGGATCGAAAAGAGTGAATTTTTGGAATTACAAGTACCATGATCTAACCCTATTTTTTATCAATCCCAAGTACGCGGCATCTCCTTAGTACGGGACCCCCGCGTACTTGGGAGAGTACTGTGCCTCTCCACTCCATCTCCCCCATCTCATCCTTGGCCTCCCCCTCCCTCTTCCCCCCCTTGACCTCACTCGCATAGACTCTCCTCGTTAGTTTCTCACTTTCCTTCTTCTCCACGTGGCCAAACCACCTCAGTGTATTTCCCCTAATGCTTTCTGTCACACCCACATCCACACCACAATGCTACTTCATTTCCTTACTTTAGTTTGTCTCTTCATGTAACTCCACTTGATCCTCTCAAATTACTCATTTCCACTGCTGTCACACTTGACTTGCGTCCTTCCAACAAGGTCCAAGCTTTACTTCCATATGTCAGTGTTGTTATTACAATACTATCATGCAGCAAGTTTTTTACTTCCATATTCACTTCCCTATTTCATATCACAGCTTTCAAAGAACCAGCAACCTTTCTTCCTTGTTGCACCCTTTCAAGCACTTCATCCTCCAAACTTCCATCCTTACTCATCACACTGCCCAAGTACTCACATGGACGCACATTTTCCATTTCCTCATCATCCAACCTCACTGTACATTCAGTAACTTCATTTATCTCGGAGACCATAACCTTATTCTTCCCTAAATTCACCTTTAGATTCCGTTTCTTACACACACACTCCCAAACTCATTCACTAAGCCTTGCAGCTCCCCTTCGTCTTCACTTAACATTTCAGTATCATCTGCAAACAACAGTACAGGAAGCTTCCAAATGCCACCCTCTCTCATTAGGGCTGCTTCAACATCCATTGCCCTTCTTGTACCTCTTTTATAACCCTATCCATATACAGATTGAACAGCAATGGAGACATGACATATTCGTGTCAATCCAACATACGGATAGAAAAATTCACCCAGTTCACTATCCACACACAATGCAGCCTTAGGAGCATCATACATACTCTTCATGGTATTCAACAACTTCCCATTTACTCCGTATATTCGTAATACTTTCCACATTTCTTGCCCATCCACTCTGTCATATGCTTTCTCCAAATCCATTAAGGCTGCATACAACTTTTCCTTCTCTAGAAACTTTTCCACCAAAGACCTGAGGATGAATATCTGATCTGTGCAACCTCTTCCCTTCCTAAAACCTCCCTGTTCTTCTCCAACTAATTCCTGTGTTATTTCCCTAACTCTGTAATAAGTATCCTACCATATACTTTTCCTGTTACACTAAGAAGATAAATGCCCCTGTGATTACCACACACTTATTTTTCCCCTTTTCCCTTGCCTTTCTGTCCGTCAGTTGCCAGACGCTGTAATCCCATAAGGGGTGGCCACAAACAAGTCGCCTCCCTGTCATCCGGTCCTCCACCATTTCACTGCCCTGCTTTCAGCTCGCACCCCCCCCTCTCATATACCTCTCCACTCCATCTCTCCACCTCATCCTTGGCCTCCCCCTCCCTCTCCCCCCCTCCACATCACCTGAATATACTCGCCATATTAGTCTCTCGCTCTCCATCCTCCCCACATGGCCAAACCGCTTCAGTGTATTTCTCCTAACATTTTCTGTCACATCCACATCCACACTGCAATGCTCCTTCACTCTCTCATTAGTCAGTCTGTCTCTCCATGTAACACTACATGCTCCTTTCAAATAACTCATTTCCATTGCTCACACTCTTGACTTGCATCCCTCCAACAAGGTCCAAACTTCACTTCCATACATTAAAGATGGTACCCATACTGTCTTGGAGCGACTTTTCACTTCCCTGTTCACTTAGCTTTTTCACTAACTGCTTTCAAGGAACCAGCAACCTTTCTTTCCTTGTTTTACCCTTTCAGGCACTTCACCCTTTAACCCCCCCAGTCCTGACCAATTTTTTAACCAACACACCCTCAGAATCCGACTGATTTTCAACTCTCTCTCTCCCTTTTTTTATTTTACTTATTTTTTTTTATATTTTGCTCAAACCTCTGCATTTGGTGAGAAACATCGAAAATTCAAAGAGAAATCGCCCTCCTGAGCTTATAAATGTTGAGTGGTATGGGAGATGATGAGGTAGTGGTTCTGGGAGGGGATTTAAATGGTCATGTGGGTGAAGCAGCTCAAGGTTATGAAGGAGTCCATGGAGGATGTGCGTATGGTGTGAGGAATGCGGAAGAGGAAAGAATACTCGAGTTTGGGGAGGCTATGGACATGATTGTGTGCAACACACATTTTAGGAAAAGAATCAGCCGGTTGACTACATACGAGTCCGGGGGAAATAGTAGTCAGATAGGTTATTTTATGGTGAGGAGGGTTGATAGGAGATTAGTGAGGGATGTTAAAGTTATAGGAAGCGAGGAGTGTGTGCATCAGCACAAACTGTTGATTTGTGACATGGTGCTTATGGAACGAGTGATGAGAAGGAGGACATATGTACCTAGGAGGAAAATATGGGAGCTGGGAAACCAGTCAGTAAGGGAGGCCTTTTATAGTGAGATGAGGAGAGTGGTGGCTGAACAGGAAGCCGTAGATAGAGACGTTAATGAACAGTATAGAGCCCTTAAGAACAACCTCTTGAGAGTTACCTATGCAATGTGCGGTTGGACAAGAGGCCCACCAAGACATAAAGTAACTTGGTGGTGGGATGAGGGTGTAGAAGCTGCAGTTAAGGAGAAAAAAAGGCTTTTCCGAGAATGGAAGAATGGTGGTAACAGGGAGGAGTACTTGGATGCCAAACGCAGGGCTAGAAGAGGCGAAGTCTGAGTCACAGAGACTTTTACTTGATAATCTAAATCATGGAGAAAGGAAAAATATGATTTTTAGGGTGGCAAATCAGGTGAAGAGGGATAATCGGGACACTGTAGGTGAGCAGTGTGTGAAGAATGACGATGGAAGGGTAGTGGTGAAAAGTGAGGATATTAAAGATGCATGGAGAGAGCATTATGGCCGATTGTTGAATGAGGAGTTTGATTGGGATAGGGAAGGTTTGGAGCCCGCTGATCCAGTGTTTGGCCCATGGCCTTTGATTGATGCTGCTACTGTGAGTGAGGCAATAGGCAGGATGCAGGTGGGGAAGGCGGCAGGTGTGTCTGGGTTGACTGCCGAAATGTTGAAGGCCTCAGGAGATACTGGGGTGAGGTTAGTCACTGACCTGATAAATATGATTATATATGAGTGTGTTGTCTCAGATGATTGGCTGAAGAGTGTAATTGTAAATGTGTACAAAGGAAAGGGTGATGCCCTGGAAAGGGGAAATTACAGAGGTATAAAGCTCTTAGATCAGATAATGAAAGTAATGGAGAGAGTTCTAGAAGGTATGATTAGAGAAAGAGTGAATATCGATGAGATGCAGTTTGGGTTTATGCCAGGCAGGGGGACCACTGATGCCATATTCATTGTTCGACAGCTTCAGGAAAAATATATTGGAAAGAAAAGGGAATTGTATTTTGTTTTTGTTGATTTGGAAAAGGCCTTTGACAGAGTCCCTAGAGAGGTGGTGAAGTGGGCAATGAGAAAGCTAGGGTTGGAAGAATGGCTGGTTAGGGTGGTTATGGCCATGTACATGGGTGCTTGCACCCAGGTAAAGTGAATGGAGCTTTGAGTGATGAGTTTTCCGTGAATGCTGGTGTGCATCAGGGGTCAGTTTTGAGTCCTTTGTTGTTTATCATGGTGCTTGAAGCCCTCTCACGTGACTTCAGAGATGGATTCCCATGGGAGATGTTGTATGCTGATGATTTGGTGTTGATTGCAGAGAATGAAAAGGAGGTGAAGGAAAGATTTAAGAAGTGGAGAGATGGTATGGGGTACAAGGGCTTAAGGGTAAATGCAGATAAAACAAAAGTGATGATATCTAGGGTTGGTGGTGGTACAATCAGAGGAGAGGGAGAGTGGCCATGTGCAGTTTGCCACAAGGGTGTGGGAAGTAATCCATCTTGTGTAGTGTTTGTGATAAGTGGGTGCACAAGAGATGTAGTGGTATTAGAGGTAGACTGCGAGATGATGCTGATTTCATGTGTGCAGCATGTCGGGGAGAGCAGGTGGAGATGTTAGGCGTGAGAGGGTTGAACTTGCAGGTGAGTCTCTTGAGTGTGTGGAGGAGTTTCGTTATTTGGGAGACATGTTATGTGCTGGAGGTGGGGCCGGAGTTAGCTCAGTTGCTAGGGTGAGAAGTGGTTGGAAGAAGTTCAGGGAGCTGTTGCCTCTCCTGACATTGAGAGGACTCTCCTTACGTGCTAAGGGGTCTTTGTATGCAGCATGTGTTAGGAGTGTGATGCTGTTTGGTAGTGAGACCTGGGCAGTAAAGGAAGAGGATATTCGCAGGTTTAAACGTACAGAAATGACAATGATTAGGTGGATGTGCAGTGCGTCCCTGCGTGCAAGGCCTAGGGGGGCTGGGTTTATGATGGAAGAGCTGAGAGGTAGGATGGGACTGGAGTGTATTGGTGTTGTGATGAGGAGATGTAGGCTGAGGGGGTTTGGACATGTGGAGAGGATGGGGGATGATTGGGTACAGAGGGTGAGAGGTGTTAATATTGGGGGAGGGGTTGGGAGGGGTGGACTGAGAAAGACATGGGATGAGGTCATTAAGTGTGACTTAAGGGTTAAGGGACTGAACAGGGAGGCTGCCAGAGATCGAACAGCGTGGAGAGCCGCCATTAGGTGACCAAGGCCGACGCATGCAAGCTTGTTGGAGCCTTCAAAAACGAAAACGAAAACATACAGGTGTCAGTCAGCCTTACGTTTTCCTTCTTTCTCAGGGTACCTGGCTACAAAGAAAACGAACTGTGCATGGGTTAATTAATTCAAGCCTCTTTATATTACGTATATATTTATTAATGGTACAAATTTATGTGTAGTACAAGTCTATATTGGTTTTCACACAATAATATAGGCGACAGAAGCATTTTTCACTCACCCAAAACACCAGCATATGGCACCTTCCTTTACAACATTACCAGCTCATCACTTCTGTTTGTTTCTCCCTCTAGCTTCTTTGTTTCTTTGCCCTCCACCTCAGGAATCACTTTCACTGTGAATTTCGTCATTGGAGAGGCCGTGGCTCAACATGTCTTTACTGGCCAGGTTACTGCTAACAGGTGAATTGCCGAGTGTGTGTGGGGGAGGGAGGGTCAGGTTGGGCCATGCGGTATCCCAGCTTGACAGCAGGTAGAGGAAGGTCTCTCACATGTGCCTACCAAAAATCACCCGGGAATCTTGAAAAATGTGCAAATGATGGGCCTTGCAATTGACTGATGTACGATGCACGTCGGTGGGTCTGAGCGTGAAAAAAAGTGATGATGTGCATCGTATGTCGGTAGGACTGGGCGGGTTAAACTTCCATCCTTACTCATTACATTACCCAAGTACATAATTGTGCTCACATTTTCCATTTCCTCATCATCCAACCTCACTGAACATCCAGTGACTTCATTTCTCTTGAAGACCATAACTTTACTCTTTCTTACATTTGCCTTTAGATTCTGTCTCTTACTCTTCCACACTCATTCACCAAGCAGTTCCCCTTCATCTTCACTTTACATTGTCATCTACAAATAACAGTACAGGAAGTTTCCAAACACTACCCTCTCTCATTAGGGCTGCTTCAACATCCACTGCCCTGCCTTGCATCTCTTTTATAACCCCATCCATATACAGATTGAACAACCATGGAGATATGGCATGTCCCTGTTTCATTCCAACATTAAGGTAGAAAAATTCAATTAGTTCATCCACACACACTGCTGCCTTAGCTTCATACATACTCCTCAAGGCATTCAGCATCTTCCCATTTACGCCTTATATTTGGAATATTTTCCACATTACCTGTCATATTTTTACTCCAGATCCATTAAGGCTGCATACAACTTCTTTCCCATCTCTAGAAACTTTTTCACTGAAGTCCTGAGAATGAATATCTGATCTACACAACCTCTTCCCTTCCTAATACCTCCCTGTTCTTCTCCGACTAATTCCTATGCTATTTTCATAAGTCTGTCAATAAGTATCGTACCATATACTTTTCCTGTTACGCTAAGAAGAAATGCCCCTATGATTACCACACACGTCTTTTTCCCCTTTTCCTTTGTCTGCCTATCAGTCTGTTGTCAGACGCCTTAATCCCATAAGGGGTGTCCACAAACAAATCGCCTCCATATCTCCCAGTCCCCCATCATTTCATTGCCCTGCTCCCAGCTTGCACCTCCCTCTCTCATATACCTCTCCTCTTCATCCCGTCACTTCATCTTTGGCCTCCCCCTCCCTCTCCCACCCTCCACATCACTTACATACACTCTCCTCATTAGTCTCTTGCTCTCCATCCTCTCCACGTGGCCAAACCACCTTAGTGTATTTCTAACTCATTGTATCACATTCAGACTGCAGTGCTCCTTCACTTCCTCATTTGTCAGTCTGTTTCTCCTTGTAACTCCATATGCTCCTTTCAGATAACTCATTTCCACTGCTCTCACTCTCGACTTGTGTCGTTCCAGTAAGGTCCAAGCTTCACTTCCATACTTTAATGTTGGTACCACAGTACTGTCAAGCAGCGAATTTTATTTCCATACTCCCCTGTTTCTTATAACCGCTTTCAAAGAACCAGCTACTTTTCTTCTTTTTTGTACCCTTTCGAGCACATCACCCTCTAAACTTCCATCCTTACTCATTACACTACCCAAATACTTAAGTGCATTTACATTTTGCATTTCCTCACCATCCAACCTCACTGAACATCCAGTGATTTCAATTCTCTCGAGGACCATAACTTTACTCTTCCTTACAATGACCTTTAGATTCAGTTTCTTACACACTAATCTTATTACCAAGTCTTATAGTTCCCCTTTGTAGCAGCCTTGGTTCAGCGGGTTAGAGCGCTCCGCTCTGGCCCTAGGGTCGGAGGATTGAATCCAACCAAGGGTCATTGGTAGACATCAGGAAAGGCATCCGGTCATGAAATGCTACACGCTCCAATCCAAAAGTCTTCTTATCCAGGGGCAATGCCTTAGCCCTTCTGGGATACCAGGCGTAAAACCAAATTCTTCCTTCATTTTCAGTTAACAATACAGTATCATATGCAAATAACAGTACAGGGAGTTTCCAAATGCCGCCTTCTCTCATTTGGGCCGCTCCAGCATTCAGTGCCCTCCCTTGTATCTCTTTAATAACTCCATTCATATACAGATTGAACATCCGTGGAGACATGATACATCCCTGTTTCAATCTAACATTAAAACTAAAAAAATCAGTCAGTTCATCATCCACACACTCTGCAGCCTTAGCAGCTTCTTGCATACTCTTCACGGCATTCAACAACTTCCCATTTACACCATATATTCATAATATTTTCCAGCTTCCTTGTCTGTGCACCTTGTCATATGCTTCTCCAAATCCATGAAGGCCACATGCAACTTCTTCTCTAGAATCTTTTCCATTATAGACCTGAGAATGAATATCTGATCTCTGCAACCTCTTCCCTTCCTACAGCCTCCCTGGTTTTCTCCAACTATTTCCTCTGTTATTTCCCTAAGTCTATCAGTAAGTATCCTGCCGTGTACTCTTCCTGTTACAGTAAGAAGACAAATGCCCCCATTATTACCACACACTTCTTTTTCCTCTTTTCCTTTGTAAAGGGGAGCAATTTTACATGACTTCCATTCCTCCGGGACTCTACCTTCCTTCCTGGCTAATCTGCACATCTTCCTTATCCATTCTACTATTATCTCTCCCCTGTGCTTCAGCATTTCACCACACACTCCATCAATTCCTTGGGCATTCTCCATTTTGACTTTCTTAATTTGAGTGCAAAGTGGAGGGAATGTAAGAAAATGTTCTGGAAGGAGGTAAAGAGAGCTAGACAGGGTGCCAACAAAGTCAGTGGGGGTGTGAAAGATAAAAATGGTAGATTATTAGTGGAGAAGGGAGAAAAAGTAAACAGATGGAGAGAACACTTTAATGAACTGTTGAACATAGAGAATGAAAGTAATGCAAGTATAAGTGGATGGGGAATGGCAGGGAGAAGAAGGGTTGTGAGAAGAGAGGAAGAAATCACCAGGATGGAAGTGGTGAAAGCAATGAAGAAAGTTAAAATGGGGAAAGCCCCAGGAATTGATGGAGTGTGTGGTGAAATGCTGAAGCATGGGGGAGAGATAGTAATAGAATGGATGTGGAAGGTGTGCAGATTGGCTTGGGAGGAGGGTAGGGTCCCAGAGGATTGGAAGTCAGGTATAATTATTCCTCTGTACAAAGGAAAAGGGGAAAAAGCAGTGTGTGGTAATCATAGGGGCATTTGCCTTCTCAGTGTAATAGGAAAAATATATGGTAGGATACTTATTGACAGAGTTAGTGAAATTACTGAGGAATTAGTTGGAGAAGAACAAGGAGGTTTTAGGAAGGGAAGAGGTTGTGTAGACCAGATATTCATTCTTAGATCCGTAGTGGAAAAGTTTCTAGAGAAGGGCAAGAAGTTGTATGCAGCCTTCATGGATCTGGAGAAAGCATATGACAGGGTGGATAGACAAGGTTTGTGGAAGGTATTAAGAATATATGGAGTGGATGGGAAGTTGTTGAAGGCAGTGAAGAGTATGTATGAGGGTGCTAAGGCTGCAGTGCATGTGGATGGCAAACTGAGTGAATCTTTCCATTTGAAGGTTGGATTGAAACAAGAATGTGTCATGTCTCCATGGTTGTTCAATCTGTATATGGATGGGGTTATAAATGAGATACAAGGTCGGGCAGTGGATGTTGGAGGGCCCTAGTGAGAGAGGGCAGTGTGTGGAAACTCCCTGTACTGTTGTTTGCAGATGATACTGTGTTGTTGAGTGAAGACGAAGGGGAGCTGCAAGGCTTGGTAGATGAGTTTGGGAGAGTGTGTAAGAAACGGAATCTAAAGGTGAATGTGGGGAAGAGTAAAGTGATGGTCTTCGAGAGAAGTGAAGCCAGTGAATGTACAGTGAGATTGGATGGGAAGGAAATGGAGAATGTGAGTATAAGTACTTGGGGAGCGTGATGAGTAAGGATGGTAGTCTGGAGGGTGAAGTGCTCGAAAGGGTACAGCAGGGAAGGAAGGTTGCTGGTTCGTTGAAAGCATTGATAAGAAACAGGGAGGTGAGCATGGAAGTGAAAAAGTTGTTACATGACAGTATTGTGATACCAACTCTGACATATGTAAGTGAAGCTTGGACCCTGCTGGAAGGACAGAAGTCAAGAGTGAGAGTAGTGGAAATGAGTTATTTGAGAAGAGCATGTGGAGTCACATGGAGAGACAGACTAACAAATGAGGAAGTGAAGGAACGTTGTGGTGTGGTTGAAGACGTAATGGGAAGCATTAGGAGAAACATGTTAAGGTGGTTTGGGCATGTGGAGAGGATGGAGAGTGAAAGATTGACGAGGAGAGTGTATGTTAATGAGGTGGAGGGGGGGAGAGGGAGGGGGAGGCTGAGGATGAGATCGGGAGATGGAGTGGAGAGGTATGTGAGAGAGGGGGATGTGAGTTGGAAGCGTGGTAGTGAAATGGCAGGGGACAGAGTGACATGGAGGCGATTTGTTTGTGGCCACCCCGTTCGGGATTGTGGCATCTGGCGATAGATAGATAGATTAATTTCTTCCACAACTTCCATCCTACTGATTTCTTCCTCTCTTCTCACCTCCCTCCTCCTCCCTTCATTCCCCTACCACTTACAATTGCATTACTTTAATTCTCTATGTTTAAAGTTCTTTAACCCCTTAACCGTAGGTCGGCACTGTGGTGACGCTCGGTCGCAACTGATCATACCGCGGGACGTCACGTTTGTGCTTCTGTGTTGTTTTGAATTCGCCTGGGCTTTTAAGTGGTAACTTGTATCATCTATCAGTACTGCCAGTGTCCAACAATAGTCAGAGCTGCTAATGTCATCAGTACTCCCATCCATTGTTGACAATTTAGCCATTTTCCCCCATTCTAGACTCCCCTCCCTACCTCCCCTCCATTACCCTCTTGTGTCATCTGCTTAGCTGCACTGCACTACGCAAATCTTCCCCGGATTTTTCCACTGATTTCATCCATTGAAATGAGCTCTATGCCCTATTCTTATACAAAAATATATATACAAAAAAAAGTAAGGTAATTGATAGTGCCATACACCTGGAATTCGCTAATTATCACTTGGCAACGTCCCACATGCACTCGTTCACTAATTTTCCCTGCTTATTTCCCCTTGAAATGTGCCATATGACCTATTCTCATTATATAAACATATATAAGAAAGGAAGGGAGAAGCCTGAGCGATGTTTACATTTACCTGGAACTACCTAATTTATTACGTATTTTCTAGATTTCCTACGAATTATTTCATAGCATATACATTAGCACCTTACATTTTCAACCCTTGGCTGCCCAGATACGCTCATCATTTAGTTCACTGTCGCGCCCCTCCATTTCTGCCGATTCTGCACCCATTGTAAAGGGCCCTGTGACCTCTACCCCTACTAAACATCGTGTGGGAAGCGGTAAATGACTAAGTGACTCTGCTGTTGAAGTGAACTAGCTGAATTATCGATGATAATGATGGGTAGTGACTGATACTTGGAGTAATAACAGTGAAAATGAAAGCTTTGGTCTTTATGTAGTTTACTGAACGAGAAAGTGAATGCCTGGAGTGAAAAAAAACTACTATTGCTGAAGGAAACTTATCGATAAATACTGTAGATATATATAAGTGTAATAAAGTACTAGGCTTATAAAATGTGAGTGTGTTTATGAATAATAAATGACAGAATACAAGCAGCGAACGAGTGCCTGTGGGAAGGTCGTTCGCACTCGTAATTTACGTTGCTTTCACTTTTTTTTTTAGTATGGATTCCAAACTACTTGGAAATCATTGAATAGTGTTTCTAGTGATAATATCAGGCTGTGGTAATCATATTACGGGATGTCGGGGAAGTGTAAAGTGGAGACTTCGTTACCCAACTTCAGAAGTCTCCACAAGTTCTACGGTAGTCGACAAAGGCTCATCAAACATCCCAGGAGAAAGCTGAAGGTATGTGCCATATGCATATTTAATTATAATATTCTAGGACTAATGACTGATTTTTGACATATTTTTAAAAAGTCAGTCAGAGCACGAATAACCCCCGCGGGACGTGCAAGAACCGCATCCGACAACCCTGCGGTTAAGGGGTTAAAGTGTTCTCTCCAGCTATTCACTTTTTCTTCCTTCCCCACTAGGAATCTGCCATTTTTACCTTTATCTTCCCATCTAACTTCTTTATCACCCTGTCAAACTCTTTTTACCTCTTTCCAGAATATTTTCTTACATTCCCTCCTTTTTACACTCAAATTTCTTCCAAATTCCTCATCCAGTATCTTCTTACTCTCTCCCACTAATCTTTTCACCTCTCTCTTCCTCTCTACACATAGCTTTTTCTTCCATCTCTCAACTTCCTCCATATCTCTGCTTCCCATCCACGTATTATATGCTTTCCTCTTTTGCGCCAAAACTTGTCACCTCTTCATTCCACCATGCTGTTCCTTGCTCCCCATTTCATCTTCTCTCACCCCACACACCACCTCACTTGCTGCACAGATTTCATGTTTGAGTATCTTGCTCACACCTTCCACCTCCCCCATCTGCTCCAAATCATGTTTACCCAATCACTCCTCCACTTTTGTCATATATTCTGCCTTTTTCCCATCCTCTTGCAACCTTTCTACCCTCCTTGTATGGTCTACTTCCTCCTCTCCTTTTCTCCTTCTGTTCCTCCTTTGCATTTGAACCTTGACTTCCACCATCACCAAGCGATGATCAGGAAGTCCAATCCCCCAACCTCTGTTTGCTCTTGCATCTATTACACATCATCTCATTCTGTCATCCACATACACACAATCAGTCATTGCCTTCCCTTCATTCAGTTCACCACCCACCCTTCTCATCACTCACCATGTATACCTGTGGATTATTTTGTGTCTACAGAGGGTACTGGCTGTCACCTGGCCCCCTCCCCACACAAATGTCCGCTAGAGCACTGCCATTCTCATGCACCTCTGCAGGCACATCCCACTCACCATGTGCTCCATCCACCTTCACAGTCCCTACTTTTCCATTCATATCTCCGGTGTAAAACACCCTCACGTTCCTTCCAAACTTTTCCATGCGTGCTTCCATATTTGCCCAGAACTCTTCTTTCACTGTACTTGCACGATCTTGCATTGGCGCATATGGACACGCAGTCGCCCACATTTGTAGTCCAACTTTCAATCTTAGCCACATGATCCTTGAGCCAACTGATCCGTACTCTCTTATATTCTCCTTCCATGTCTTTCGCACAACAATACATGCTACGTCTTTTTTCGTCTCATTCTCACCTACTCTCGTGCATATACCCCATCCATACTCCCACTCTCTTACACTCGCCTTTCATTTAGTCTCATTTATTCCACATATTTTCACTTTTGCACCCTCATGCTCCTGAACAATTTCTCACTCCTATGCCTCATCATTTGCACCCCTCACGTTCCATGTCGTAATCCATGCCATGTCTTTTGCTCAGTCCTTGTTCATTACCTGTTGGTCAGTCTTGGTCCGAGGCTTCTTGTTTGTATTTTTAGTTAGTTTTTTCCCTGGGAGGGGCACTTGTTGTTAAGTAAGGAACACATGTTGGTTGGTTATAAGGTTACCACCCAGCATTGTAAATGAATTCCTGGTTTACTGGAAATCATTTGGCTTGCCACTCATTGTAGAGCTACCCTAAAATAGAGTAGCACTACACCAAGTAGGTGGAGGGTGGGCATCCCGATGGGAGAATAATTATACATGACTTACAATCCTCCGGGACTGCCTTCTCTCCAGGCCAGTCTGCACATCTTCCATATCCATTCTACTACTATCTCTCCCTCATGCTTCAGCATTTCACCACACACTCCATCAGTTCCTGGGGCTTTCCCCATTTTCACTTTCTTCATTGCTTCCACTACTTCCATCCTTTGATCTCATCCTGCCTTCTGATCTCCCTCCTTCTCCCAGCCATTCCCCAGCCACTTATACTTGCATTTCTATCATTCTTTATATTTAACAGTTCCTTAAATTGTTCTCTCTATCTGCTCACTTGTTCTCCCTTCTCTACTATCAATCTACCATTTTTATCTTTCACCTCCTTACTAACTTTTTTTTCACCCTAACTCTCTTTACGTTTTTCCAGAACATTTTCTTACATTTCCTCCACTTTGCACTCAAATTCCTTCCAAATTCCTGATCCACTCTCTTCTGACTGTCTCTTATAAACTTCCTCCTCTCTACATAGAACTCTTTCTTCCGTCTCTCAACTTTCACCATGTTTGTATTTCCCATCTTCTCACTACATCCATACTTCAGTTTCTGACATATCGATAACCAACGATTTGCTAGACCGAACAAAAGGAATTGGGTAACATTCCCACAATACGATTCGTTTGTCCAAACACTTCATTCCTCCCTAAGTTTGAAATGAGTGTGTCTGAACAGGAGGTGGTGGTGCACATGGCTCTCCCTGTCCTCCCTCCATCCCCTGTCTTCTCTCCCCATCCCTCTTCCATCCTCCACCATGGTCAGCACTGCCAGGCATGTCTCCCTTTCCATCCCCCCCGCCCTCCCTTATCCCCGGTTGTCTAACTCTCAGTTTCCTCACCCTTCTCCACCCCAGCTTGCCTTCTGAGTGTGTGTGTGTGTGTGTGTGTGTGTGTGTGTGTGTGAGTGAGTGAGTCAGTGAGTGAGTGAGAGAGTCAGTGAGAGAGTCAGTGAGTGTGAGTGAGAGTGAGTCAGTGAGTGAGACTAGGTGGGGAGAGGTTAGTAGGGGAGTTGGGCTTTCTTGTCTCCCTCCCTGTCCCCCAAACCTCCTCCACAGCTGCTAGTGTCCCTCCCTGTCCCTCCACCCTCCCCCACACCCACTTGTCTCACTCCAGTCCCCCCACCCTCCCCCACCCTTGCATGTTTCCCTTCCCATCCCTCCACCCACCCCCACCACTGCTTGGTGCAATACCAGCTACCTGCCTGTTACTTGCCAGTTACCCTGAAGCATCTCACACTGCACGTCCCACCCATCTTGCCTTCATGCATGTGATGTTTGATGTCTCATTTTTCAGCAGTAGTATAGTTTATAAGGATAATAACATTGCCTATGGTGTTTTTGTGTCACTCTTTATTGATTAAGTAAAGTATATGAGTTTTTACTTGGGCCTGAAATGCATCTCTGGATTTTCTTCAGTATCTTATGGGGAAAACTGCTTCGATATCCGACATACTCACTGACCGAACTCTCCCACTGGTACACAACACTGCGGGAAATTGTAGTATGGATTCTTGTTTTGTGCCACAGCTTGTCTCACTTCATTCCACCATGCTGTTCCTTGCACCCCATTCATCTTCTCTTCACCCCACACACCACCTCATGCTGCACAAATTTCTTCTGTGAATATCTTGCACGCACCTTTCACTGATCCACCTGGTGAACAAGCCTACATCTTTTCTAAACTTAATGACCTAGAGCAACTTTTACAGCACCCTACCTGCATCCCTGACTGCCTTGGAGAGAGCTCCAACATACTTGACCTCTTCATTACAACTAATCCTTCTGCAGACACTGTTAATCTTTTCTCTCTGTTGAGCTCCTCCAATCATAATCTTATTACCTTAACCTGTCCTATTGCTCCGGTGCAGCCTGTGGACCCTTCAAAGCAATGTTGTCTGTGGCACTTTGGAGCTGTGGATTGGGAGGCCCTCAGGCAGTACTTCTTTGATTTTCCCTGGAATGATTATTGCGTCCATGGCTTGGAGCCATCTGAGTGTGGCTTGCGCATTACGGAGGTTATTCTCTCAGGCATGGAAGCATACATTCCATTTTCATATCCTTTGACTAATGCAAGAAAGCCTTGGCTTAATCACGCTTGTTTTAATGCTGTCTGCAACAAGGAGAGGGCCTATAAAAGGTACCAGAGCCAACCTACCCCTGAATCACATCGTTTTTATGTTTGTGCCCGGAATCGTGCTAAGTCTGTTCTTCGCTCTGCTAAAAATAATTTCATCCGTACTAAATGCTCTCAACTCTCCAACTTAAATTCTTCACGCTCCTTCTGGCACCTTGCCAAAAACCTTTCTAATAACTTTACCTCATCATCCTTCCCTCCTTTTTTCTACTTTGATGGCTCTGTAGCTATTTCTTTTACTGATAAAGCAGATCTCTTCACTGAGACTTTCTCCTCCAATTCCACCTTAGACGATTCCGGTGCTGTTCCTCCATCACTTCTCCCCTCTGACTTCCTCATGGCTGACATTAAAATTTCTTCAGCTGATGTACAGTATTTTCTGCCATCACTGGCCTCAGTACTAACAAGGCATATGGGCCTGATGGAGTCCCTCCTGTTGTCCTCAAAAACTGTGCTTCTGTGCTTACACCCTGCCTAGTTAAACTCCTTTGCCTTTCAACCTGTACCTTTCCTTCTTGCTGGAATTTTGCTCTCATTCAGCCAGTCACAAAGAAGAGTGACCATTCCCAGCCCTCTAACAATCATCCAATTGCCTTAACATCCTGTGTCTCAAAAGTTTTAAGTTTATTCTGAAAAGAAAAATTTTAAAGCATCTTTCCTGTCACAACCTTCTTTCTGACCGTCAGTATGGGTTCCATTAGGGACGCTTAGCTGATGATCTTCTCACCTACCTTTCAGACTCCTGGTCATCTTCCTTTCGGGACTTTGGCGAAAGCTTTGCCATTGCACTTGACATCTCAAACGCTTTCATTTGAGTCTTTTATTTCCAAACTGCCTTCTTATAGTTTCTATCCTTCTATCTGTGCCTTCCGGTCGTTCTATATTTGCTGTTGTAGATGGCCATCGTTCTTCTAGATCTATCAACAGTGGTGTTCCTCAGGGCTCTGTCCTATCACCAACTCTCTTCCTTTTATTCATCAGTGATCTTCTAAGTTGTACATCTAACCCTATCCACTCGTACGCTGATGATTCCACCCTTCACCTTTCCATTTAGTTTCCGCATCGTCCATCTCAGCAGTTTTATCGGCAAACAAGGGATGAGACTATGGCACACCTAATGTCTGACTTGGCTTATATATCTGACTGGGGGAAAAATAATCGTGTTGTTTTTAATACATCAAAGACTCAGTACTTACACCTATCAACCTTTTCAAAATCTACCATAGGAGTACCCACTAATGTTTAACCCCCCGAGTCCCATCGACTTACGGTGTACTTCGCAACTTTTTTCCGCGGACAGACCCAATGATGTACACTGTACGTCACGCAATTGCAAGGCCTGTCGTGTGCACATTTTTCAATATTCGCGGGTGATTTTTGGTACGTAGGCGTGGGAGACCTTTCTCTAGCTGCCGCCAGGTGGGGACACTCCGAGACTGCGCGTGACCCGTGCTCACCTGCTACTCGGCCACTCACCTGGCAGCAGTGACCTAGGACAGACATGGCGTGGCGTGGCGTGGTCTCTCTGATGATGAAATTCAGGCCATTCTGGACACTCATCCTCTGGAATTCACTGGGGATAGTGACTCGCCCTTGGACGATGATGTCCGTGATGTGGATTACGTGTTCCCTGGCGAGGAAACAAGCAGCAGTGACGAGGAGGTCCCGTCACCTAGGAAGCGGCAGTACGATGTATATCGCCAAGCAGGCCAAGGTAGAGGATGAGGACATGGCCGAACCTCCATGCAGCCTGCTCACAAGGAATCAGATGAGAGTGAGGACGAGGATGAGGGCAGAGCACGTGGACGTGGTCTTCCTTCATGGGTGGGCTACGAGCGAATCTCTCCACGTAGAAGCGAAGGAACGAGGCGGCGTATTTGGTATGGATCTATTTCCTTGTTTGGATGTGGTAGAAGTGTAGGGGCGGGAGTGATAACTGTGGAAAGTGAAAGTGGTTGTGTGTTGCGTTCCCATGTGGTGCACCTGGGCAGCAGGCAGGTGTGGTGGAGCTGCTCCCCATTACATTATTCGCCCCGCAGTGTTCCCATGCTCCCTCTCCACAGTCCTATGATGTGGAGAATGGTGCAGGAGTGATAATTGTGGAAAGTGAATGTGGTTGTGTCTTGCGCTCCCACGTGGTGCACGTGGGCGGCAGGCAGGTGTGGTGGAATCGCTCCACAGTACATTATTCGCCCCTCAGTATTTCCACGCTCCCTCTCCACAGTCCTATGATGTGGAGAAGGGTGCAGGAGTGATAATTGTCGAAAGTGAAAGTGGTTGTGTCTTGCACTCCCACGTGGTGCACGTGGGCGGCAGGCAAGTGTGGTGGAGCTGCTCCACAGTACATTATTCGCCCTGCAGTATTCCCACGCTCCCTCTCCACAACCATATGATGTGGGGAAGGGTGTGGGAGTGATAATTGTGGAAAGTGAAAGTGGTTGTGTCTTGCGCTCCCACGTGGTGCACGTGGAGGCAGGTGTGGTGAAGCCGCTCCACAGTACATTATTCGCCCCCGCAGTATTCCCATACTCCCTCTCCACAGTCCTATGATGTGAGGAAGGGTGCGGGAGTGATAATTGTGGAAGGTGAATTGTTTGTGTCTTGCGAATAAAGATAATACTGCCTGTTTACGGGAATATTACGCTCGGCATATAAATATGTGATAACATATCGCTCGCAACAGTGGTAAGGCCTGTCAAAATGTGCTAACAGTTCTTGAGGTTGAAAATGGGTAAAATCATTGTGGAAGAATATTATCGAAGTTGAAAAAAAAAGAAAAACTCTGTGCTAGCTAAAATATGACGCTCACTATTACTGTATAGTAAGGCATGTGAATGCGCGATAAAATATCGCTCACAATACTAGTAAAGGCCTGTCAGCATGTGATAACAGTTCTTGAGGTTGAAAATTGGTAAAATCATCATGGAAGAATATTATCGAAGTTGAAAATAAAAAAGAAATACTGTGTGCTTGCGAAAATATGACGCTCAATAGTACTGTACAGTAAGATATGTGAATACCCGATAAAATATTGCTCACAATACTAGTAAAGGCCTGTCAGTATGTGATAAGTGTTATGGAAAGTTGAAAAAAATATAATGAGTGTAGAAAAGTATAACGTTAGCCAAAAATTAGAATGTGAGTTCAAAGAACAGCCTCAGGGAGTCAACTGTGACAGAAATCGGCGATTTTTAGGTAGCCGCAAAATGAACATACGCTTATATCACCAATGTTTTTGTATGGAAATCATTACATTCTTATACAAAATGTTATTTTTGACCTAATAAATGTATACTTATGTATCAGTGTTGGTTTGGTTTAGTTACCCCATCATGGACAACGAGAGAACTGCAGCGCGCCTTTATAGAGAACGAGGCCCAGGTGCGCAAGGGTATATCTGTCTAGACCACTTCTGAGCGTAAGTAAGCAATTTCTTGGTGATTTCCCATTGTTTCTCACCAAAAGCGAAAGTTTTAGCCAAAAAACAAAAAGTCGAAAATCGGTCGGGATCTGGGGGTAGGCTAGGTAAAAAAACGGTCGGGACTCAGAGGGTTAATAATGGCCAGCTCAATCCTGCATCATCCTTGAACATGCTTGGGGTTTCATTCACATGGGGTTTCATGTCTTGGAAAGATCATAGCGCATCTCTTGTGAAATCTGCTTCCAAGAGATTAGGTGTGCTAAGCTGACTCCATGCATTCTTTACCCCTGCACAGTTGTTGAATTTATACACGGGCTTTATTCGCTCCTGTTTGGTGTACAACTCTCATGTGTGGGGAGGTTCCCCAATTACAGATCTCTCAATAGGGTGCAGTCAAAGGCTATTCGTCTCATCAACTCTCCTCCTCTTACTGGCTTCCTTCAGCCTGTCTCTTTGCTGCACTGTTGCCTCATTATCTCTGTTGGTACTTCAATGGTCACTGCTCCTCTGAACTGTCTGCTTGCATCCCTCCACCTCTGTGATGGGTGTGTAGCACCTGTCTAGCAACAAACTCTCATCCCTTTTCTGTCCAACTCTCCAATGCAAGAGTTAACCGTTACTGCCAGTCCTTCATTTACACAGGTCAGCTCTGGAACTGTCTCCCTCTGTCTGTATTTCCTACTTCCTATGATCTCCAGTCTTTCAAACGCAGTGTGTCCAGGCATCTCAAAATGAATAGATCATGAATTTGTCTCTCTTTTGTATTGTTTTTGTTTTTTTCCTTGGAAGGAACTGTTTTGCTGGCTCAGCCTTTGGTTCTTTCTTCCTCATATTACAAAAAAAAAAAAAAAATCCTTCTTCCCCATCTGCTCCAAATCGCATTTACCCCTCGCTCCTCCACTTCTTTCATATAATATGTCTTTTTCTCATTTACCTGCAACCTTTTGACCCTCTTTGAATGAACTGCTTCCTCCTGTCCTTCCCTCCTTCTACTCCTCTATTTCACTTGAACCTAGACTTTCACCACCACCAAGTGGTGGTTTGAAAGTCCACTCCTGCAACCTCTGTATGGTCCTGCATTTATTACATACATTCTCATTCTTGCATCCACACACACATAATCAGTCATTGCCTTCCTTTCATTCAGTTCATCACCCAGCCTTCTCATCACTAGCCATGTATGCCTGTGGATTATTTTGTGCATAAAGAGGGTATTGGCTTTCACCAACCTCCTCCCCCACACAAATGTCCACTAGAGCACTGCCATTCTCATGCACTTCTGCAGGCACACCCCTCTCATCAACTACTCCATCTACCTTTACATTCCCTACTTTTCCATTTATATATCCAATTGAAAATGCTCTTTCATTCCTGTCTAACTTTTCCATGCTTGTTTCCATATTTGCCCAGAACTCTTCTTTCTCTCTGTTTGCACGATCTTGTGTTGGCGCATACACACACACGCAGTCGCCCATGTTTGTAATCCTGCTTTCAATCTTACACACGAAGTTCTTGAACCAACTGATTCATACTCTCTTCTTCTCCTTCCATCTCCTACACACAATAATACACGCACAAACTTTTGCCCTCTCATTCTCACCTACTCCCACACATATACCCCATCCATACTCCCACTCTCTCACACCCACCTCTCCATTTAGTCTCTGTTAGTCCACAGATGTCCACTTTTTCACCCTCAAGTACCTTGATGATCTCTCTCTCTTTCACCTCATCATTCACACCCCTTACATTCCATGTTGTAATCTGAACCATGTTCTTTGTCTGGTCCTTTGTTATCATCTGTTTGTCCATTCTGGTCCAAGGCATCTTGTTTCTATTTTCAGTTAATTGTTTTCTGAGAAGGGGCACCAACCTTCCACCAACCCACTTGTTGACATGTAGAGGACACGTGTTGGTTGATTATGTGGTTGCTACCCGGCGAATCAGATGTTTTTCTGGTTTACAAGATATCATTTGGCTTGCCGTTCAGTGTAGAGCTCCCGTGAAATAGAGTACCACTACACTGTGTGGTGAAGTACTGTCCATAAAAGAAATAATAAAAATATATTTCTTACTTCAAGAAGAGCTCTTGAGGCATTATCATTATCTCATGCCTCACTGGATTCACACTAATCCATGGGATAATTCAGCCTAAGGCTGACTGGGAGTTTCAGTTGAAATAGGACCAACTCGAGGGATAAAAACCATCATGATGTGTAGGTGTTGGGCTTTAATTTTCAGGTCTTTATATGTAGGATGATACAATCGTAAAGGATTTTCTTTTTCTTGCTTCATTATAATGCTTTCCATTGATGGATCACACTCGTAAATTAAATCTGTTCAAAGAGAGTAGCAGCCTTGCATATCTCTGCCATCTTTTCAAGAGTCCAGCAACTGTTTTCAGCTTCTTCCTTTTCCTTTTCCTATCTTCATCACTTTTTGTGAGGTCTTCTAGGCCTTCCATGTTAATTTGTTCTCCTTGCATCTTCAACAGCTTTTCAACTTCTTTGTTTGTAAGATCTTCAAAACCTTCTTGAATTCTTCTGTGATATCTATGATTGTCTGGACTTCACCTGTGACAGAAGGAAATCCTGTAAAATCATTAACAACTTCACACCAAAGAGGCACTATCGGTTGCTGCTTTCATTTTGAACTGAGAGTCTCTAATGTTGTTTATACAGTTTTCATTGCTTTAGGACTTCCAACATTGCCTCATGTCTAGGTTAGGATCTTCATCCATCACCTGGTGGATTCTGCCAAACGTACGATGTGTAATGTGCCTCAAAGGTGGACATTACTCTTTGGTCAAGAGGCTGGATAAATGATGTTGTATTGGGTGGCTTAAACACAACTTCAGCATTCAGGTGTGCAGATTCTGGTGGTTTTGGATGACCAGGAGCATTAGGTAGTATGAGAAGACTTTGAAGTCTTGCCCTTTCTGCTGAACTCAACCTCAGGAACAAAACAATTATGGAACCAATCGAAAAATGTTTCCCCAGTCACCCAAGCTTTCTTATTAGCTTTGTAGAGCACACAAAGAAGGTTCTTATTTTTACTTTTGAGTGCCCTTGGGTTTGAAGAGCTGTGCAGCATACAACATCATGGGTTTTATCACATGACCCACATGTCAGAAGTGTTACCTGATTTTTTGCTTTATCACATTAGGCTCTCTCTCTCTCTCTCTCTGCATGTGGGCATCCTCTTGTACAGTCGGCCTAAGAAGTGACGGCGGAGTATCCAGAAGTTATTGGTCAGTGATGACGCATATACTTCTCCTTATATCTTTACAAGGTGAAACCTATTATGTAAAATTGTTACAGAAAACAATAAGTAAACATCAAAATACCAGTATATTTCAAAATTGTAAGAAGCAGTGCGTTTTTTACGATAATAGGAAATCCTAAGCGGAACTAATTGAAATGTCAAAAATATTGCTCAGAGACGGCCAGGAATAATTTGCGGAGTTCATATCAAGTTTGGTAACACACAATAATTTTTAGTAGCATAAAACTGAAAAGAAGAGAGACTCAGTAAAGAAATAAAATCAGCCATTATTATTTATGAAATAATTTTGCTTTCACTACTTGGGAATAATTTAAAGTAGACTATTTCCATTTCTGTTTTCTCCATGGTCCGACAGAAAGCGGGAAATTGGCGTAAGTAGGCCTATTTTAAATGGTTCGATCAACTAGCACGAAAGGAGACTACTTTTACTCAGTGACATGCAGTTATTACTATGCATGTGGCGAGTTTTCCAATAAGAAAAATCTCTGGAAGAATTAATATACGCCAGTGAATGATATACAGTGGGGCCCCTTGGATAGCAACCTTATTAGTCCACCAAAATGGCTGCTATCCATGAAATCGCTATCCGAGGGGCAAACTTCTTACCTAAAAAAATTAATACAGTCCTGGACTCCTTCAGCTATACCCCTGATTTACTCCATTACCCACCAGTATCACGTCATATTTCTTCAGTACTGTAATAAGATAAACATATACTACATATTCAAAAAATTATCTTTTTCATTTCCTCCACGCAGTATTGTTTCTTTGGCTGGCCACGCATGTATTGTCTGGCCTTTTTGGTCACTTTTACATTACCAGCACTTCCTGTTTTTTCCCTGGGCCACCACCACCACTTGGGCCAGCCCCCGAAGTTGAGGCCATGATATTAGAACAATCAGTAGCCAGACAATACATGGAAGATCACAAAAAACTTTAACAGTGGCGAGACTGTGACAAGACGAATGAATGCGCGGCGCGTGGATAAACAAACAATCGTCGTCTTCTTCATCTTGGGGTAACTGCAGGGAGGTTCAACTTCCACCCGTCAGTATCACCTAGGTACCGGCATTCCCCCAAGAGAAAAGTAAAGGTAAAGGAAAATTTTAAAACTGTAAAATTTGGTAGGAGAGAGATAGTTGGAGATTAGTTATAAGAAAAGCTTAAGATATGTACTTTCACTCCTCATGGGTCAATGAACTGAATGACGATAGACTCGCACTCACTATCAGTGTTACCAAGGTCCGGCCTTGGCAGCTCTGCCCACCTGCTCGCTACGTGTTAAGTGCCTAGCGGATTTACGCTAACCGTGCAGCATTAATCGCAATGAGATAGTTTCATTCCTGTCGCTATCCGTGGATTCGCTACTTAAAAAAACGCTATCTGAGGGGCTCCACTGTATAAAGAAAGAACCTCGGAAATTTGCTGAGAGTCAGAGCTCCTTGGAAAATAGCAACTTGTGCTTTTGCAGTGCAAGAGTTTACACTGGTAAACTTGTTTTCGTCCTCTTTATTGCCTAATGTAAGAGAAAAGAGTAAAATCTGTCATATCTCCTTACAACTGTAAATAAGTTTGCATCACTGGGAATAAAGTAGCAAATTATAATTATTATAAGCAAGGAGAAGGCAAGGAGTAAAAGCAGAACAGTCTTGCCGCTACCGCAGGTAGGGTATTACTCATTATTACGAACAATTTCATTGTTGTGGCATCCTTATTGTTGTTATATCATCACCATAGCATTTGAAAATAAAATAGTGTATTGCAGTCACAAGAATTTTCCTTAACTGGTCTTCGAAACTAGAGCATTTGTATTTGAAATCGTGGGAAGCAAATACATCAGGAACACGGAGTTATACTACATGGTGCGCACGGAGTTATGCATTACACATTCATTCAAATCGGGAAAGGTATCTAAGTGTTAACTTCTAATATATCACTGCCTCGTGTTATTCATTTTACATAAGTTTTAGCGTGATATAGTATTTATTTTATCTGATATGGTGTGATGAAGGCACAGAATTTTTATATTCACCAAGTTTTCATTGAACATATGGCGGTGCAGAGTGATCGAACCAATCTGAAACTCTGCCATCACTTCAGACCAATCTGAAACTCTGCCATCACTTCAGACCAATCTGAAACTCTGCCATCACTTTAGACCAATCTGAAACTCTGCCATCACTTCAGACCAATCTGAAACTCTGCCATCAATTTTGTCAGCATTAAAGACTTGTTCTGGTGTGTAGCCTTTCTCCTCGATCAAGTTCTTCAGCACAGGTACAAAAGCTGCTGCTACTAAGTGGTGAACAACAGCTCCCTTACCCCTCAGTCTCATATTGTGCAATGAATATCTTTTAAAAAAATTTCAAGCCATCTCTTACTTGCTTGAAATGATGTAGTTTTGCCTAAACTTCCATTCGTTAGCCCCTTAAACCCTTTGCACACAATGACTCAGAATGAATAAAAACAGTGTTAGTCTGAAGAGGAACCAGACGCACTGTGATGCACTTGTCAGTGTTGGTCTGAAGGGATGCTGATTAGGCAATTCTGGACAAAAATTATTCACCAAAAATTATGTTTTAGCATGAAATGCATCAATATTTGGTGAGTCATAGGGGAGGATGTCCATTTCCAGGCCAACATTCTCAAAAACATGTAGTCAGCATTCTCTCGGTTTTCATTTTGGGGGGGGGGTTGCACATTATTAGAAAACTATAGGTTGTATTAGAATTCTGACAACACCATATGGAAACTCGTGAAATTCTACATCTAGACGTGCTTAGCTCTTGCATTATGCAGGCAAAATTTTGTGCTAGAGTGTAAGACAGTAATTTTCACTGTTGAACGACAGTATTCTCCCCTCATTTCGGTACTTTCAAAGTACTTTTACTTATCAATTTTGTGTGTTTTTATTAACTTACTGTATAGTATAAACATCAGAGAAAGATGATGGTATGCAATTAATACCATTATAACCAACTTCTGGGGCAAATGAAATACATGGGAATGTTTTCCTTTGTGCACGAGTCCAGCCTGCACTCGTGGCATTTTCTCTGATCACATCACACACACACAGATAACATGCAGTGCGCGAGGGGGTTAAAATGTTCGTAGAGAGCTATAGTTGCAGGAGCACGATGAGCAAAATTACTTCTGACTTCCTTTTCCTTACTTGCAGTTGAATGCATGGTGGATTCATTCATGTTAACATTTTGTCAATAGCTGATGTGCCCATGCCACCTCCAAGCTTCTCTAGCACTTCAAGTTTCAGTGCTAAGGTCATCACTTCCTTTTGCTTTCTTTGTACCAGGCTCACTAGCACCAGATTTTCTTTTGGGAGACATGACTGAATCAGAAGTACTGTATTAGAATTATAAGGAGAAGCACAACAGCTCACTGGGGTAAAATATCGAATGACCCAACTTAGCACGACTCCAGGATAAGATTGAATAAAAGCACACCACTCGGGAAAGGTGAAGCACGTACCATGATGCAGTTGTTGCCTCCACTTGACATGTATTTTGGAAAATTAGTTTTATATATAAATTTGAACATATGAGGTTTCCTCGCAAGTAAGTGAATTTGTGGATGTTATTCTTGTGAATGATGAGGTGTTGGTGTTTTTGATAAAAGAGAGAACAATGCTTGAGAGTGTTGTGGGTATGAGGGCAGTGAGGAGACAGTGCAGAAGTCTGTGTGATCATATGACTAATATGCAAGGTTAAGCTGAGAGGAGAGATGGATAAAGAGACAGAAGGAGGAGCATTCAGAGCTAAAGACTGAAAGTGGAGAAGCTGAGAAAGAAAGATGTGGCAGATTAGTACTAGGCTTTAGTTGCAGATTAGTACTAGGCTTTAGTTGAGAAGCTGGAGTCAGTGAAGTGGGAGCAAATGTATCTGGACAACTTGTAGTAAGCATGTAGGGAATGTTTAGGTAGGAATGCCAAAACAGTGCGTAGTGTAGCAGTGTTAGCATATAAGGAGAAAGGTTCAGCATGATGAGATGAAGAGGTTGAAAGAGCAGAGAGCAGTGGATGAAGCAAGGAAGAAGTGGCTAGAGTGGATGCAGGAAAGGGATTCAAATGGAAGAGGTGAATACATTGAGAGCAAGAAGTATGTGAAGAGACCTGTAAAGAGGAAAAAGGAGGAGGTAAATGATGATCGAGGAAGAAAAAATTAATGCAAATTACTCAGAATACAGGAAAGTGTTCTGGGAAGAGGTACCAAAAGATACTAGTGAAGGTGAAAATAAGTTTGGAAGTTTGAGAGATAAAAGTGGACGATTACTAAGCAGTGGAATTGAAGTAAGGAGCAGGTAGAAGGAATATTGTGAAAGACTGTGGAATGGGAATTATGATAGCAGAGCGACTGTAAACATGATTTGTTTTGGTAGTGTGCAGAGAAAGAATGTAGTTCTAGGATACATGACACTGGGAGCAGTGAAGAGTGCTGTGAAGCAGCTGAAGAATGGGTAAGTGACAGGTCTTGAGTTGTATGCACAGATGATCAAGTGTAGTGGAGAGAGTGGAGTGAAGTGTTTGTTAATATAAATATATATACGTAAGGAGGCATGGATGAATGAATCTGTACCACCAGGGTAGAAAATGGCTGTTGTTACAGCCTTGTACAAGAATAAAGGTGAGCAAAACAAGTGTAAAAATTATTGTGTCACAAATCTCTGGAGTGTTGTAGGAAAGGTATATGGAAGAATTATCATAGAGAAGGGAATCGATATATAAGAAAGCCTGATGAGTGATGAACAAGTTGGCTAGGAGTGGTAGAGGATGTGTGGATCAGATATCTGCAATGAGGCAGTTACTTAAGAAGGCATGTGAGAATGACTATCGACCACCACTGGTATCCAAGTGACCAATATCTGAATTTTCATTCCACTGAATTGCCATTTTTTGCACCATTCTTTAATATTAGAATCTTTGTTCTTGTTTATCCAAATTCCCAACACGAAATTCCTTACAAAAATGATCCATTTGGCAGTAACTGATCCTTTCAGCAATGTTGGGTTTAGCTCCAAGGTACTAATATTGCTAAGTATGCCCTCAGAAGTGTTGGAATCTAACCAAAGCTAAAAAATCTGAAATTAATCAGGAAAAAAAAATCTCTAGAGTGTTCAAAGGACTTTTGTTAAAAAGTCTCTATGATATTGTTTGATTTCCTAACTTGAAGCATTCTTTGCTTAATGCTAAGTTGATAACTGTGCAATAGTTGTGTTAGTGAGCAGCCAGGGTAGTCCATATTTTCCTTTGATATTCAGCTCTGATTCTTGTGTTACTGTATATTATACAATAATTGTTGCTGGTGTTGTGGTCTTTTTATGTGTTTACTGACTGTATTAAGACTGGATAATATAATTGGTTGGGTAAAGTCACAGAGTAAACTGTATCTCTGGAGACTGTTCTGATGTTGGCTGGGTATGCAATAAAATGTAGGACCATTCTCAAATATTTACAGAAAATCTTGCCTTCCATTTTACTGACATAGAGACGGTGTACAGAAGTGTGTTTTCAAGTATGGAGACAACCTTTTCATGACGAGGAAAATACGATTTCAGGGACAGAGGGACCTGGCAAGAAGGCCATGTTTATTATACAGTAGTTTTATTCATGCCTAAACCAGTCAGTTCCCTCAGAATTAATACTCTGTTTGGGGGGATTTGAAACTACTCTTCCAGTATTCATTTGTTTTAGATTGCTTTTCTAGATACTCTTCCAGTATTCATTTGTTTTAAATTGCTTTTCTAGATCTTTGTGCATATCCTTTTAATTTAATCTTTACACAGGTGCAAGACAGTAGTTTTTAATTGTGAGAATGGCATTTCGCTCAGCTTTATCCATCACTTCACTAAAGGTTAGTGCTTATGGGGTTATGTAAGGTTAATTTGGGATAAGTCAAGTAAGGTTCAGTTAGGGTAGGACTGGGTAAATTTGGTTAGGTTAGGATGAATTATGTCAGGTTCTTAGGATAACTGATTAGGCCAACCAGACCTAACTTTTGAAAGCCACGCAATCTGTATCTGCCCAGATCAAAATAGTAATCCCTCTACTATCCGGACACCTCACTATTCGGACATCGTGGTTGGGCTGATGGCCGAAACCCCCAAATTGGGGGGGGGCATCCAATTTTTTCCAACTGCGTCAGTTTGAATTTCCCGCCCGCGCCGACTAGCTCCCTTCCCGCTCAATCTCCCTCCTACTAGTTCTGTCTCAACTCCCGTGAACAGTGGATGGCTGTCTGCTCGTTTGTGGTATTTTCGTTCTTGTTTAAATAATCAAAAGTCACAGTGCTAAGGATTAAGTGTAGTTAAACACTGGATTACTGGACATGCTTCAAGAGCAATTATGGCCACTGTAAAAACCTTAGAGATGAGGGTATACAACAATCATGGACTGTAAGTAAACATTGTCAACTGCTAAATATTTTCCATAATCACTTCTAAATCCTCATTCTCTGGTTACATTTTATTTACTTCATGTTTTGTGTCCCATATTTGAGTGCACAGGCTGTGAAAGAGGTGATTTTCTCAGTGATTACCATGTCTCTTACATACGTTCACTATCTAGTCAACTGGTGAACATTTTTGCCCCACACACCTCTAAATCATAATTTTTCGGGTTACATTTTATTTACTTCATGCTTTGTGTCCCATATTTGAGTGCACAGGCTGTGAAAAGGTGATTTTCTCAGTAATAATCATGTCTGCCTTACTCACCTCAAAATCATTTTTAGGTTAAAATTCGATTAATTCATGCTTTGTGCCAATTATTTATGTGAATGGGGTCTTAATTAAGTGCTATGCATGTCCAGGAGGGAGGTAGGTAGGTGGTTTTCTGATTTAGGTTAGGTTAGGTTAGGGTCAAGAATAACCGGTGCTGTTGGTGAACAGTGAACACCTTTGCCATACCTAACTCTTTTTCTGGTAATGATTTATTTATATGATGCTTTGTATCCCATATTTTAGTGCATAAGATATGAGAAATGATAATTTTCATAGTGATAGCCACGTCCGATACTTACTTACACTAACCTGCCAACTCGTGAACACCCCTGCCTTACTCACCTCAAATTCATAATTTTGGGGTTAAAATTCGATTAATTCATGCTTTGTGCCAATTATTTATGTGAACTGGGTCTTAAGTGCTATGCATGTCCGGGAGGGAGGGAGGTAGGTGGTTTTCTGATTTAGGTTAGGTTAGGTTAGGGTCAAGAATGACCGGTGCTGTTGGTGAACAGTGAACACCTTTGCCATACCTAACTTTTTTTCTGGTAACAATTTATTTAATTGATGCTTTGTATCCCATATTTTAGTGCATAAGATGTGAGAAATGATGATTTTCATAGTGATTGCCACATCCGATACTTATTTACACTAATCTGCCAACTCATGAACATCTATCCCTTACTTACCTCAAAATCATCATTTTTGGGTTAAAATTCAATGAATTCATGCTTTGTGTCCATTATTTAATGCATATGGTGTGAGAAAGGGTGATTTTCATAGTGATTTCCATGTCTGATACTTACTTACACTTGCTGGCAAGTTGTGAGCACCTATGCCTTACTCACCTCTAAATCATCATTTTTTGGTTAAAATTCAGTTAATTCATGCTTTGTGTGCATTATTTATGTGAAAGGGGACTTAAATAAGTGCTATGCATGTCCAGTAGGGAGGTAGGTAGGTGGTTTTCTGATTTAGGTTAGGTTAGGTTAGGGTCATGAATGACCAGTGCTGGAGCTTCAGGTCCAATATCTGGACATGACCAATATCCGGACATGTCCAGTACCCGGACATGCCTTTGGCTCTGTTATGTCGGATAATGGAGGGATTACAGTAATTCTTCGATTTTCCTACATAATAGAGCCAAAGTCATGTCCAGATGTGGGCAAAATCCTGATGCGGAGAGTTATCCTCTACTGTACTCATACCCTGCCTATACCCAACCTATATATACAGTACTCCTCCTAATTTTGGCAGTGTTTTTCAGTCTATCAGCTGTATTTAGACATCAAAACACTCTTGGGAATATCCAGTGAAATGCTAGACAAGAACAATGCATAAACAACAAAAATCCACAAATATCCTGCCAATAATGTACAGTATCCCTCGTAATTTTAGCAATGTTCTCCGGTCTTTCAGCTGTACTTAGGCATCAATTACCAGTATAATCCTTGACACTAAGAAAGCAATGCTTAAACAACAAAAGTCCACAAAAAAAAAATCAGTGATGATGACAGTTTCAGTAAGTATTTTTAACCTTCTCTGGAACCATAAGCTTTCAAAAAGTTTCTGGGACAACAGAGTGATGGCTGCTTCTGTGGCACAAAGAAAAACTTTCCCACAGCCAAATATGTCCCCGGCAATTGGTTATTTTGGTATCAAGTGCTTGCCATCATCTTCACCAGTGTTTATACTATAAGCTAATAAAAACACGCAAAAATGATGAGTAAAAGTACAGAAATGCAGTGAGAATAAACTTGTTCAAGAGTAAAACATACCTTCAAAAAACCTTCCAACATCCTAGCACAAAATTTTACCTGCACCATGCAAGAGGTGAGCATATGTGTCTAGATCCAGAATTTCATGAGCTTTTTTGTGGTGTTTTCGGATTTTTGATACAGCCAGTAGTATCCAAATAAATTGTCAAAAACTAAAAAACTCACTGGTGGTGATGAAGGGAGGGTGGGAAGCCAGTCAAGTGACGCTAAGGTTGGGGGAGGACCGCAGGACTGGGAGGGAGATAAGCCTGGCAGTGGTGAGCATGGGAGGGAACAGAGGAGAGATGTGTGTGGTTGTGGGGGGAAGCAAGAGCTGCCGGGGAACTTTGACCATTCGGTGAGGAGACGGACAGGCGCTTTTGCTCTGCTGGTGGGTTAGGCTCTGTGTTACTTGCACGAGACCAGTACGTTTCCATTGATCCAGCTGGCCGGGGGACTTTGACCATTCGGTGAGGAGCCGCATGGGTGTTTTCGGTCAGCTTGTGGGTTGTGGTCTGTATTATTTGCACGCGGCCATTAACATCCAAGTGATCTGGGTGGCCGAGGGACTTTGACCATTCGGTAGGGATCCGGACAACCATTTTGGCTCAGCCTGCGGGTTACACTCCATTACCTGTGAGTGGCCAGTAGCATCCAAGTGAACTGGGTGGCCGGGGGACTTAGACAGTTTGGTAGGAATATGGACAGCCATTTTAGCTTAGCTTGTGGGTTGCGGTCTGTTACCTGCTCATTAACAGAGAGGCCGGCAAGCCAACCAACTGATTTTAACTTGTCGGCCGCTCAGCCGCCGATGTCAGAACTTTTATGTTCTGATACGGACAGATAAATCTGGATACGGAAATAGTAGATCCCAGACCTAATGTTTGTATAGTATATGGAGCATGTCCAGATACAGAGCATCTGGATAATTGAGTGACTGCTGTACCTAGTCTTACTGTCAGTCCAAAGCTTTACTTAACCCTCATAATCTAAGGTTAATGTAACCATCCAAAACTAACCTGAGTCTGTTCAAAGCTTCTCTATCTCAGTTCCTGTTGTATTCAGATTCCAAAACCTAACCTAACCCACTGAACCTAGCTGATGGTTATAAACATGACCAAAAATCTGTAAAAATCTTGAAACCCATTTGTCCTAGAACAAAAATAATGACAACTCCCCCCCTTGCCACTTTAAACTTCATCATATACTATAATGCCATTTTTAAAATTAATCCAAACACCTCATAACCTCATTCAATGGTGTTCCAAAATGGTGGCCATGTCATAAGCAGCCAAGATGACATCCATTCTGGTGTGGTTGCAGCTGTAAACAATTATTATTATTATTTTTTTTTCATTGCAAATCACTAATTTTAAGAGAAAGAAAAAGTAACATTGAAACTTGAAGATGCACCCTGAAGAAATCAGAAATTACCATGAAGTGTTGTAATAAAGACAAAACAGAGAAAAGCTGTAAATAAGGTGGTCTTATGTCTCCTTAACATAGATCAGCTAGCTGGCTTACACAAGATGGCAGATCTGGGGTAGCAGAGGTAGGAGTTTAATTTTAGTGGTAGGAATGGCTGAGTTGGTAGAGAGGTTGTCTGCAGTCCCAGGGGATGCAGGTTCGAATCCTGGCCGAGGCAGGAAATGGTTTTAAAGATATGAATTTCATTAAAAATAGAATTTTGTGTATTGTTTATAAAGACTCCAACATGCTTGCACACAGTGGCCTTAATCATCTAATTGCAGCTCTCCACTCTACTTGATTGCTGGTAGCCTCCCTGTTCAGTCCCCAGTGTGTAAGGTCACACACCATGACTTTTTCCCAGGCCTATTTTGGGCTGCCGCTCGCAACCCTACCCACGGCATTTGCACCTCTCACCTTCCACACCCAATTGTCATCTTTCATCCTCTGAAAATGCCCAGATTATCTCAGTCTATCCCACCTCATCACAGCACATGTACATTCAAGTCCCATCCTTCCTCTCAGCTCTTCTTTTGCAGTCCTAGTTCCCACAGACCTCACATTCAAGGACACACGACACATCAGTCTAATCATTTATTGTCATTTCTGTATGTTTAAGCATATGAATATCCTCTTCCTTTACTGCCCAGGTCTCTCTACCATACAGCATTACAATCCAACAAATACTGCATACAAGCATCCCATAGCATGGAGGGAGAGCCCTCTCAATATCAGGAGAGCTCCATGAACTTCCACCAGTCACTCATTACCTTAGCCACGGAGCTAGCTCCAACCCCACCTCCAGCACATAACATGACCACAAATAACAAAACTCTTACACACACACACACACACACACACACACACACACACACACACACACATGTATTAGAAATGGGTTTAAGTGAAAGAAGACCACACTGGACATATAAAATGGGCAATGAGATGATTAGTAAAAGAAAGGATGAGAAAGACTTGGGAGTGATTATTCGGGATGACTTGTCACCAGAAAAGCATATAAACAAAATTATTGGGGGAACTTATGGAATACTGACTAACATGAGAGTGGCTTTTAATTATATGGATGAGGAAATGTTGAGGGAGTTGATAGTGACCATGATAAGACCAAGACTAGAGTATGCAGCGGTGGTATGGCCACCTCATTTGATGAAGCATATTGATAAACTAGGGGGGAGGCGGTAGCTCGATCGGTAGAGAGTTGGCTTGCAGTCCCGTGGGACCCAGGTTCGAATCCTCGCTGGTGCAGGGAACAGTTTAAGGATTTGAATTTCATTAAATCAGGCTTTACTGATCTACCAGAAGACCCGCCGACATGTCGTAAAAATAACCCCGCTAATACCAATACACCAGTCCTGTATGAGACAGCCCTAGCATGTATTCAATATGGACGGTGGGTGTTAAGCGCCGAAGTGGTGACATGTAGAGGTGTATGGTATGTAGGAGGACGACTGGGCCTTGATAGAAGGCTGTAATGCCTATGCCCAGAGTCGGACACATAAAAAAAAAAAAAAAACTAGAAAGGGTTCAACGGATGGTGACGAAGATGATACCACGTTTAAGGGAACTCACCTACGAGGAAAGATTGGAAAAACTGAAGTTATCAACACTGCGCAAGAGAAGGGAAAGAGGTGACTTGATCACGATATTTAGAAATGTAAGAAAATTGGAAAGGGTGGATAGAGAGGATCTTTTTGTGTTGGATGATGGAAGAACAAGAGGTCATGGCTTCAAGTTGAGGAAAAGTAGATGTCTTAATGATCTCAAAAGGTTCAGTTTCCCAAGTAGAAGCATAAGTATTTGGAATGACTTAGATGAAGAGGTGGTGCAGGCGAAAAACATTCATGTATTTAAAACTAGATTAGATGAATGTAGATATGGAGACGGGACAACACGAGCTTAGCTCAATTCCTGTATACTACAAATAGGTAAATACAAATAGGTAAATACACACACACACACATGAGAGACTCAACGGCAAGATTAATCCTTTCACGCTAGGCAGTCTATTTTCTCTGCAACCTACCTTAAATACCACTACATCTCTGATGCATCAACTTATCACAAACACTGCACAAAATGGAGTTACTTCCTACAACCATGTGGCAAACTGCACATGGCCCAACTCCCTCAGACTTTATAGTACCGCAATCAGCCCTAGATAACACCTTTTTTAATCTGTGTTTACAGTGATCCCTTGGTTGTCATGCATGATTGGTAATGAACCTGATAACTGAATTGCATTATAACAAAATCACAGAACTTACAGGATTTACCCTAATTTGTACCAGGCATCCTAAGCGCAAGCCCAAATTTTCCCTTTTATGACAATTTACACGCAGTAAGTATATACTTACTGTTGTGGTAGGTATCAGAAACACATAGAGGCATGGTTACGGTAATAGATAGTGATGAAAGGGCCACAGTAAGGAAGGAACATGCACCATAGTGACCTGAGGTAGGCATGATGTAAGGGGTTCCAAGACTAGGGGGTGGAGAATTAGTGGTCTCTGCCACCTGGGATTTACTCGTTGAGTAGAGCCTCATCTTTGAATCCCTCAAAGCCATCAGAAACCACAGATACTGCTCCATCGTTATTGGCAGAAACCAGCTCAGGTGTGTGATAATCATGTTTTTTAGTAACAAAATGTGCTATAATGGCAGTAGTGCAGATTTTCATCTTGCAGTGATAACGAACATTGCTATAACCAAGTGCACTGTAACCAAGGGATCACTGTACTCTCAGACCCTTGTTCTTCGATCCGTCTCACTTCCTAAATCTTTCTTTTGTCTCCTTTTCATTTCTGCAATCAACACCAAGTCATCAGCATACAACATCCTTCCACTGAAAGTCATGTAGCCTAGCTTCAGTCACCATGAAAAACAACAAGGAGCTCAAGACTGACCACTGATGCACGTCAACATTCATGGAATTCTCAACACTCTAATCTCCATTGACTCTCACCTGGGTGCGAGCACTCACACACTCCATAACCTCTCTGACCAGCAGATTCCTCGATTTTCGTTGCCCACATCACCACCTCCATTGGGACTCTGTCAGAGGCCCTCTCCACATCAATAGAAACCAAATACAACTCTCTTTTCTTTCCAATACAGTCACACCTTGCCCTATAGTGATAATGCATCAAGTGAAAACCTATCGCATACTGATTTATCGAATATCGGTGTCAGTACAACAAAGATTCAGTGGAGATAGGGAAGGAGCCTCTGACAGTGTTACCTGATTGCTCAAAAAACCTTTCCCTCAGCACCCTCAGTAGCGCCATGCTTTCTACTAGAGGTACGGTAGCATCCTTGCCAGACATGATTTCCAAGTCACTTATTTCAGTATGTCACACACAAAAAATTATCACTTCATTTATTATCGCACATTGCACTATTCGTTGTACACTTTTACTGTGATAAGGCAATAGTGATGGTGTTTCACTGGCCTTGCACACATGAACTGGAACAAGATGGAGATGATCACAACAAATGTAATCTCTGGATGGTTGTCTTGGCTCAAATGTCTGATCGTTGATGTGGGCAGGTGGCACCATGTGTTCATGGCAGTGTTGTACGTGGCCACCACAGTTACAGTAATCTCTCAGTTATCTGGCATAATTCAGCCAACCCCACACCGAATAATATGAAACGCTGGATATTGCGTCAGTACCCCCAGTTGGCTATCCATTCGACGTTGAGCCAAATAACGTGTCACTACCCAAAGCTATCCTTCTTGACCCACTATCCTAAAAACTTTCCTCTGGTAATACACATGAGTAAAAGATTAAAATCAAGCATAGAATACAGTACAGGGTTGGTACAGTACATATAGTACAGCGATACAGTACATAATATATTTGTAATCATATTGTACTCACCTTATGTTGGCATCAACAGACGGTAGAGTAGTACACTATGCAGTACAGTGCACTTAATTCCGTGTGGTCTAGTGGCAGATGGTTCCTAAAGAGATTACCCCAGCTTCACCACCTCAACCTCTATCTCAGTCAATGGTGCTGGAGTTGGCACCAGAGGAGTTACAGAGGGTGGAAGGTGGAGATCCAAAGATGCCTCTGATGTAGGCAAGACTTCTGGTGGAGACACCACCCTTGAAGAAGGTAAAGGCTGCAATGATGGTGCCATAGCAGAGGTGCCTGGTGGCGACACAGATGGTGCTGTGGCAGAGCTGCCTCTCTGTGACACGGATAGTGTTGTGGCTGAGGTGAAGAAACAGTGGCCGAGGTGCCTGGCTGGGGTGACTGAGGTCAATGTGAGGAGGTAGAGGGCTGGGGTGACAGAGGCCGATGTGAGAAGGTCGAAGGCTGGGGCAACAGAGGCAGATGTGAGAGGTAGAAAGCTGGGACAATAAAGTGGCAGCCATCACCGGATGAAGAAAGAACATGATGGAGGGTTGCCTTGTGATCCTTCTCGACTGCAGCATGATAACATTTGCATAGCCCTGTCACAGGTAGGTGGCCATGGCGTGGTGATTGGGGTGCTCGCTGTAGTTGAGAAGGATGCCCACCACATCACAGACTTGCTGAGGCATGAGGACATCAGCCACTTCATCATCATCATCATCATCCTCTTCCTGGGAGAGTATCCATCAACCCCCAGAGACAACGCGGCTGTTTTGCATGCCCCATTATAACAGGTTTCAAACAATGAGAACCTGTTGCACTGGAACAACACAAAACAGAGACACGATGTTTGCTCACCTTATGACCGGGTGTTGACTTCTTGTCAGCTGGGGTATTACTGTACTCGGGACACACCTGAAGAAGAGACCAGTTTCATCAACGTTATAAACCTGATTGAGACATAGACCTTCTGAATCAGTCAGGTTTTTAGGCTTTGACCAAAACACATCTACTTCTCCAGCGTCTGCATCCTAAGCTTCACCATAAGTACTATTGTTAGAGATCCCATGTTGAAGTTTGAACTGGGTCAGCCTTCCTTCAGAGGCCTTGAAATCCTCAGTGCCCATTTGCTCAGTGAACCTTGTAGCTGCAGCCTTTAGCTTGATGGAATGCAGTCACACCACTGCCACGCTGTTGTCTGAACCACTTCAGACAGGCCTGGTTGAGTTCACCATAGCTTGGCTTGACCATCATCTGGCACTCATTCCATCGAACAGTTGTGCCATGGCTGCCTTGGAAGAACATCTTGATGGAGTGCTTGTTCTTCTGTAGATCCTTCAACATGGTCTGGGGCATGTTGCAGTGCTGGCTGAGCCTTGCGATGATCCAACCTTGCTCCATCTTCTCAATTATCTCCATCTTCTCATGGAGAAAACGACACAATGCCTCTTAGCCAGTGGTGGAGGAGCCATGGAGACAACATCCAGGACCAGGCAAAAGGCAAACAGGACCTGCAGCAGCCAGGGCAGCACCATGAAAGCCACAGACTCAACCCATCATGCAGAACTAGGGTAGTAGTCAGAGCACTAGGGCACGGAGCACTGGGGGGCCACAAAGGAAGTCACAGCACTACAGCAATGAATGAGGCACGAGAGGCCCACAGGCTAAGTGACAGCACTAGGGGGTAGCTGCCGTGTGGGTCACAAATGCACAATGCACAGATACATCCTCACTGTATGGCATCCATGGGAGAGAAAGAGAGAGGGATCATAGGCTGGGAGTGTCAGGTGGTCTGCCCCCATAAAACACATTGTGATCAGCTGACGTGTTGNGGGGTCTGCCCACTCACTGATTAGAGGTCCTGTGTCTGAGCCAGATGATACACATCACCACCAGAAAATGCATAGTATTGCCAATTGCTTCCTGTTTCTGAGTCGGATATTTCGTAATTTCACCCGATATTGTTTTAATAGAGCCGAGGAAAAATATTGTGACAATGGATAATCAAGACATTACTGGATCGTATGAGCAAATTTTGTTGTCGTTAACCTGAATCTGGGTGTGACTACATACATCGTTATTCTTTCAATTTAATGCATACCAAACTGTGATAATCTTAGTCATGGCTGTACAGTACTGTACTTCATTTATTTGAAATACTCATAAGTTCATATTATGTAGCTTATATATTTGTTGAGTAATGCATATTCTTAGTAAATAAATATTGGAATGGTGTGCATAATTTTTTCATCTCATCTGAGATGGCCTAAATGTAAAGGGGAAAAAAAAAGTTTATGCATAAACCAATTGGAACAAAAAAAAAAAGAGGATAACTGCAGTAGACCGTTTGGCTGATGGTAGGGAGCTGTGGTAAGCAAGAGACTGATATTGTAGACTGTGATGATAAGACAAGGATGGCATTCGTGATTATTTGAAAAAATTTGTTTAATGGAAAGGATGTGGTCCTGATTCATGTTTTAGAATTGATATTTTGTTAGTTCCCTACCAGTGAAGTGGTTGGGGACTACAGGTTTGCAAGGTTCCATTAGTATGTCAGTACATCAGTCTGCAATTTCGTGTCTGCATGGACAGATTTTGATATAACTTCACACAATTGTTTCCCATACCATAATGGTGTATCACATGCAAAAGCAGCCATCTTCTCCTATGGTCAAAGTCACATTTGGGGCTCAAACAAGGTCGTCTGCAGTTTTGTGTCCTCTCTGTATCTTCCACATGCATGGGTAGATTTTGATATAACTTCGCACAATTGTTCCCACATACCATGTCGGTGTGTCGCACAGAGCAACCAGCCATCTACTCCCAAGGTCAGGGTCTCACTTGGGGCTCAAACAAGGTTGTCTGCAATTTCGTGTCTGCTCTGTAACTTCCACATGATACCATTACGGTATATCGTGAGGAAAAACCAGCCATCTACCCCCAAGGACAATTACATATGTATGGTTATCATCTAGTAGGGGACTTTGTATTGCATGGCAATAGTGAATGCACTTGTTGTAATTTAATTTTGTTCAGTGTTGGATTTTTTTTTCTCCAGTGTACACATTGTAGTTGTTTTTAATTTGGACTTCAACCTTGACATGACTTACATTAAGGCTTTATTGTATTGTGGTTTTTATACAAAGAGGTAACATCTTGTACTGTTGTGCTGTGACTTGGCTATAATGAAAAGCCACTGTACGTTTAATTCCCCCTTTGTGCACATGTTCGAGACTTATGACCCTTGCTTTAAAACATTTTGCAGTTGTTGATGTATTTTAGGCAGCATGATGAAATCCTATAATTGTAATGCATTTCCACTCAGCAAGAAAATCACCCCACATTCCCTTGTACATTTGTGAGTCTTATAAGTGTTCTGTTAAATCATATTTACTGTTATTGATATATAGTAATTCTCTGTCAAACAGAATTGGTAACGTTGCCTAAAACTTGTCTTGAGAGATGAAAATAGGTCAAGGTGGGAGTACTGATTGGCATTGTGCATACCAGCCTGTTGTTCGTGTAAGATACTTATTGCCATATCTGCAGTTTCAGTCTCCACAATATCTCTTGCTCAGCAAACTGTCATGGATACATGGGGACAAAAATGTTGTCGATGAATTTAAAAGAGATAATTTATATGTTAACTTCCTCACTACAAAGGTGTCTTAATTTTGCTCTTGTTTCAATCATTCAGTTTTCTTGTGAGTAGGAGAGATTTTTTTTATTTACTTGAGGGATTAGATGCAAACTACATTAACCCTTCCAGTGAGAGATGCCATTATAAAACTGGATAAATTTACCTGGAAGTAGCAACAATGAGTTAATAATATTTCTCATGTGCATTTTGCCATGTTTTCCCTGGCAGGCATTGTTCCACATCCCAGCGCTGGCAAATTGGCTTCTGGAGGACTTGAACTCACACACGCAACGGTGTCAGACAATGCCCACTGCTGCATCTTTTTGCTCATTGTGTGCCATGATGCGTACACTGCGTCTGGCTGTGGACCGCACAAACACAGTCATCAAACCAACACACATACATCACAAGCTCAAGAGTAAGTATGACTTTTTGGTAATTACAGTAGTGTGTGTGTGAGGGCTGGTAGTGGGGGTGGGTGTGGATGTTTTGCCCATGTACAGTCGCCCAAAGAAGTTATGACTCGCTTTCATTAAGTTTCGGACAAAACTCCCAGGGTCTGGCAACATTCATTTAGGAGATGGAAACAGTCTTTGCCTGCCCTGCAAACATTATTTATGGTGTACAAAAAAATTAATCTTGCGAGAATACTAGTTAAGTATAGCATTTTATTTTTTTTAATAGATCAATCAAAAAATAAATATATATAGGGACATCTGGCACATTTTCACGACTCATGCCATCAGTTACCAATGAAGCGATTTTCCCGCTAAATTTAGAGATTTCAAAAGCAGTCTAGCTGGTATAAAATTATTACATTTTTCTAGCTTTTTTTTTTTTTTTAGGTCTTGCCCTTTTTTTTTTTTTTTGTCTTGCCCATTTTTTTTTGTTTTGTTAATTTCCCTCAGTCTGGCGGATTTTTACCGCATCTGAGACTAATTTAGCGGATTTCAATAATTTTTCCTTTGGCAACAGTGTACAGCAGGCCTTCCATCAGTCATTACCACGCCAGCAGAGGGAGAGGTTGTCTCGACCTTTGTCACGGTTCCCCCCTCCCCCTTATTTTTAATGTAATTCTTTTTGGTTTTAATTATCTTCATTGTTGCATTCATGCTTTTGACTATCAACCTCTCCCTTTTTAGTTCTTTCATGCAACTGCTCTACATGTTTTATAACATGTTGGAATTCGTGTGAATAAAAATGACTGTTTTCCACTCATGATTGCACTGGTTTCACTAACGTCACTGAATGCCGGCAGATTAATATGCTTCTTGATAGCAACACAAGTGGTAAGTGGTTGTTCTTGGGCGCATGTATTAATCTATCTGCCTTGGTCTTGTGCTATGAGGGGCTCCAGTAGCAAATTTCCTATGTTCTACCTCTATATCGCTTATTTATCTGTTAACTGTCAAGGTGCCAGTATATCTGTCTTACTGGAATATTTGTTAAATAAGGAGCAATAATCTGCTTTCACCGATAGGCCGTAGTTTCTTGTTGACGATCGATCTTGCTTTCAGCACTTAAGGATTTACCCGTGTGAATATCATCCTGCATAGAGAATTAAATGTGGATGGTAATATATCTTTAGATGTTTATTTTTCTGATTTGATTGCACTAATGATTTCGACATTACGATTATCTGCGGTTTTTATTTTATGGGACATGCTTCCTTCAGTATTGTTGATTTTGAATGGAAAAAAGTATTGCGAGAGTTTCTCCGCATTTTAACCCTGAAACCGTTGAACGATAGGGAGTGCATTTCACATTCTTTCGTACTGCTAAGCCTCAACTTTGGTGTATTGTGGTTTCCTCTTCTGTAATGCGAGATGTATACGGTAAAAACACTAATAGTAATCCCTCCAATATCCGTTGTAATAGAGCCAAAGCCATGTCCGAATATTGGTTTTGTCCGGATATTGATCCTGAAGCTCCAGCACTGGTTTTTCATGACCCTAACCTAACCTAACCTAAATCAGAAAACTACCTTTCTACCTCCCTACTGGACATGTATAGCACTTATTTAGGTCCCTTTTCACATAAATAATGCACACATAGCATGAATTTATTGAATTTTAACAAAAAAATGATGATTTAGGGGTGAGTGAGTCATAGGAGCTCAGAACTTGCCAGCATAGTATAAGTAAGTATCGGACATGGAAATCATCTTTTCTCACATTTTATGCACTAAATTATTGGATAAAAAGCATCAAATACAGTAAATGATGTTAATTGCTACCAGAAAAATGGTTAGGTTAGGTTAAGTTAGGTTAGGATTGGTTAGGTTAGGTTAGGTTAGGTTAGGTTATGACCGGACATGAAATTCACTGCTTCAACCTTTTTCATAGCTGGTGCACTTAATAACCATGCATGAAAGAATTAAATTAAAAGCAGGAAATTATGATTAACACAATGTTAGGTTAGGTTAGGTTAGGACCGGACATGAAATTCACTGCTTCAACCTTTTTTCTAGCCGTTTTACTTAAGAACCATGCATGGAAAAATTAAATAGCAAGCAGGAAATTATGATTAACATTTTTTGGTAATTTTTTAACACATGTACAGCATGATGAAAACAGGTTAGGCATGAAAATCTTTATGGTAACCATAGGTTAGGACTGGACATGAAATTAACTGCTTCATCCTTTTTTCTAGCTGTTTTACTTAAGAACCATGCATGGAAAAATTAAATAGGAAGCAGGAAATTATGATTAACATTTTCGGTAACTTTTTAACACATGTACATCATGATGAAAACAGGTTAGGCATGAAGTTAGGGTACTTACGAACAAAAAGCGGCCGTCCTGATGTAATAACCCACTCTATCATCTCAGACTCTTGACAGGAAGACGTTGCACCTGACACACCTTTCCACTTGAGAATCACCAGCACTTCTCACCAACACTTTCACCAAGGTTTTTTTTTTATAACTGGAATAACATCACTTCACTGCACTGTATACAACAGTAAATTCCCTTGTGGTCTAGTGACGATCCATGGAGAATTTAGTCGCTGTCAGAGTCCGAGATGAACAGACGGAGGCGGCGAAGGGGTATCTTGGTGCGACGTGATGATACACTATCCACTACAAAGGACTCCGAAGATAGACACAAACTAACATCCAGTGGTGATTCAGCCGTGCCTGATGTGCTGGGCTGTGGCTCGGAGCTAGAAGGCCTGTCTTCGTGAGATGTTGGTGTGGAGCGAGAGTGGACGACGGCAGGGTTGAATGGCCTGAAAAACTATCAATGGTTGATTGACGCAGAGGACAACGATTTTGACGATTAATGATGCGTTGCCTGAAACCTCACACTTGACTCGCCAAAGCCAATGACCCCATCTCTCTGTCGCAGTCCGGGTGTTCTTGGTAGTCAAGGATGAACTCCACATAGTGCCGGATTGTGCTCAGCCTGGGGATCGTTGGGGTAGTTGCAAGCTGTGAGGAGTCCGCATCATCGTCGCTGTCCTCGTCAGAATCTTCCTGCTGGGTACTGGGACCAGCAACAGTAGATGCGATCTCGGTATCAGACATGATCTGAAACCCAGGATCGCCCTGGTCGTCATCCAACCACTCGTGCACTTCGTCGACATCCACATCGTCTCCACCCGTACAAAGCCTTGCATGAAAGTCATCCACGTCAAAACCCAGAAAATCGTGCACCACGTCACTTCCATGAAGCAGGCGAGACCAACCATTTTCTAAAGTCTTGACAGAGACTTCCTTCCATGCATTTGCCCAGTTGTAGATGGCAGACTTAAGGGTGTATCGTCGAATGTTTTTGAGTGTTTTTTGTCCTCGCATGTCACGTCCTTCCCTGCGATCGTCCTCGTCCCCGTACACAACCATCACCTCGTCCAAAAACTTCCGTCGGTATAGCCTCTTCGTTGCCACAATCACTCCCTGGTCCATTGTTGGATGAGAGAAGTTGTATTAGGTGGCAAAAACGGACACCTGATGCGACCATTCTCTGCCACCAACTCCTTGTCTGACGGGTGAACAGGTGCATTGTCAAGAATCAGGAGGGCCTTTACCTGGTCTCGTCGGATTTTCAGTGTCTCCGTCTGATAACGAATGACCTACTTAACAAAGTGTTGGTGGAACCAATTCTTGAAGATCTTGGTTGTGAACCAAGCCTTCAGAGAATGATACCACACGATAGGAAGGGCATTCATTAACCCACGAAGGCACCTAGGCTGCTTTGCACGGCCTACAATAACGGGCTTGAGCCGGTGCATGCCGTTAGCATTGGTACAGCACAAAGCAGACACACGTTGCTTGGAGAGCTTGGGGCCAGGTAAACGCTTCTCCGTCTCCTCAGCGAGAGTGTTTGTGGGTATTGAACGATAAAATAGGCCAGTTTCGTCAGCGTTGTAAACTTGACGGAGAGTGAGGCCCTCCCTATCAATCAAGCCATTCACCTTCTGCCGAAACTGTTCTACTCCTTCGTCGTTAGCGTCCAGAGCTTCGCCATGGGTCTTACGGTTGGTAAGTCCGTGTTGTAACTTAAACATGAAGAGCCAACCTTCAGATGCCTTGAAGTGTGGGGCGTTGTGTAGCCTTGCGAACTTTTCAGCAGCAGCTTTCAGCTCCGTTCCGCGTACCAACACACCAGCGGCACATTGTTTTCGATACCAAATCAACTTGGAGCGGTCGATGTCTGCATACTTAGGAGTAAACATCACCTTCCTCTGCACGTTTTGTCTGGTCTTCGATGCGAAATCAGCCGTGTACTGCTGTAGTTTGTCTCGGGACTTCTTGATATCAAACAAGGTGGAGCGAGGGAGGTTGAACTCACGTAAGATGCGCCCTGTTGACCAGCCGGCGTCCACCTTGTCCAATATCTGCCTCTTCTTCTCCAGAGTCAGAACCACTTTCTTCCTCTTCTCAGGAGGCAGGGCCATCATCACACATGATGAAGAAGGTGAAGAGCAGTATCAAGCACTGTAGGAGGTAGGGTATCACCACAAAAGCAATCACTTCGGCCGCCATTTTCGGAGTTGTTCACGAGGGAGGAGGGGAGTGGGTAAATGCTCCACGAGTGTAAACAGAGCAGATCGGTGCGTGCAGGAAATTCAAACTGACACGGTCCCAAAAAATCGAAAATTTATCGATTTTTTTCTAATTTTTTTGCATTTTGGGGGTTGGGCAGCCCAGAATATCCGAATAGAGAGTATATCCGAGTATTGGACGTCCGAGTAATAGAGGGATTTCTTTATATTACTTTTTGGTGTTGTTTACCCAAATACTGCTCCTTCCGGTGTGCAATATAGAAAATATAACATGGCCGTGACAGTTGCCAGATACCACTTTCTGAGTGAAAGGTACTGGGAATCGGGTCATCACTTCTTTGGGCGATCGTACCTATTTGTGTTCTACAGGATTGGGCATAGCATGTGCCATCCTGCCTCCAGTGATATGATTATCCAGCTTCGCTTTGAGAGTATGGATATTCTTTGCACAAACTACATTTTCATCCAAATTATTCTATTTTTTTTTTTTTTTTTTTTTTTTAATGCATGGAAGAAGGAACCAAAGGCCACGGGCCTGCATACAGCTCCTTCCAAGAAAAAACAAAAACAGTACAAAAGAGAGCCAAATTCAAGATCCGTTCAATTCGAGATGCCTGGACACACTGCGTTTGAAAGACTGGAGATCATAGGAAGTAGGAAATACAGACAGAGGAAGACAGTTCCAGAGTTGACCAGTTGCATAAATAAAAGACTGGGAGTAACGGTTAACTCTTGCATTAGAGAGTTGGACAGAAAAGGGATGAGAGTTTGTTGCTAGACGGGTACTACGTGCCCGTCGTAGAGGTGGAGGGATGCAAGCAGACAGTTCAGAGGAACAGTGACCATTGAAGTAGCGATAGAAGAGAGATAAAGATGCAACAGTGCGGCGAAGAGACAATGGTTGAAGGGAATCAGTAAGAGGAGGAGAGTTAATGAGACGAAAAGCCTTTGACTCCACCCTATTGAGAAGAGCTGCATGTGGAGAGCCTCCCCACACATGAGAGTTGTACTCCATACATGGGCGAATAAAACCCGTGTACAAGGTCAACAACTGTGCAGGGGTACTTCTGTTTAGAAAGCTATATATATATTTTTTTTACATCACCCAAACAAGTTAGTACCTTTAATTTAACCTGTTGATTGTGCAGTCACCTTTTTTTTTTTTATCCCACCCTGTGGTGTGCAAAAAATGAAGGATTTTTTTTTTATATAAACTTGAAGATAAACATCCAGCACATCATCTGGTGAAAAAAATAATAATCTCTCTCTCTCTCTCCATTTTTGCATAGGGCCATGCATAAGTTTACATATGGGAGTAGTGAAAAAATGGGGGAAAAAAATTTTTTGTTTTTGTTTATTATAAACTTGAAGATAAACATCCAGTGCATCATCTGGTGAGAAGAAAAATCTCTCTCTTTCCGTCTTTGCATAGCGCCGTGCGTAAGTTTGCGTAGGGGTGGAGTAGTTAACGATGATGCACGGCCAGCACAGCCTGTGCTGTGGCTTGCAATGGGCCACTACCCAGCCTGAGCTGTGGCTCGCAATCCACGGGTTAAAAATATGTCCTCTTGTTCTCCCATCATTCCTTATGATATAACGTTGCTTGCAACTGGCTGCTACCCAGCCTGAGCTGTGGCTCACAACTCGTTTTCGTTTTCGTTTTTGAAGGCTCCAACATGCTTGCATGTGTCGGCCTTGGTCACCTAATGGCGGCTCTCCACGCTGCTCGATCTCTGGCAGCCTCCCTATTCAGTCCCTTAACCCTTAAGTCACATTTAATGACCTCGTCCCATGTCTTTCTCAGTCTACCCCTCCCAACCCCTCCCCCAATATTAACACTTCTCACCCTCTGTACCCAATTATCATCCCCCATCCTCTCCACATGTCCAAACCACCTCAGCCTACCTCTCCTCATCACAACACCAATACACTCCAGTCCCATCCTACCTCTCAACTCTTCTATCGTAAACAACTCACAGGTTAAAAATATGTCCTCTCGTTCTCCTATCAAGATAATGTGGCTCGCAACAGGCCGCTACCCAGCCTGAGCTGTGGCTCGCAATCCACGGGTTAAAAATACGTCCTCTCGTTCTCCTATCATTCCTTATGATATAATCTTGTCAGTGTTCTCTATACCATCCACACACTGAATCCGTAACTCTCACAACCTCCAGAGAGTTACTGATTCAATGTAGATGAACATGGAGTCCCCCAAGACATAAAGTAACATGGTGGTGGGATGAGGGTGTAGAAGCTGCAGTTCAGGAGAAAAGAAAGCCTTTCTGGAAATGGAAAAGGGATGGCAACAAAGAAGAGTACTTGGCTGCCAAGCACAGGGCTAGAAAAGCCGTATATAGGGCAAAATCTGAGTTAGAGATTTTTGCTGGATAACCTAAATAATGCTTAAAGGAAGAATATGATATTTAAGGTTGCAAATCAGATGGAGAAGGAAAACGGGTATATCATAGGTGAGCAGTGTGTTAGGAATAATGAAGGAAAGGTAGTGGTGAACAATGAGGATATTAACTCCTACATGCCGGTTGATGTTTATAGCAGTCACGATTTTGGGTGCGCAGCAACGCTGGTTGACGAGTATAGCCGCAAGCATCTTCCCGCCACCCTTTGAACCCATGACCGTTTTCTATGACAACCATAGGATAGGTAGATACCCAAGGTACCCCACTGGCATATGGCTCAGTTTGTACATGGCACTGGTAGAGTGTAGAGTGATGTCTTCCTCATCCTTCTCCTCTGATTCCACTCCCTCATGCACAGGGCCTATTGCATCGTCGACTCTCGCAAAAGTTCTGCCCTTACCACTGGGGAAGGGGCTCATTAACTGAGCAGGTGTGTGGGAAATTATGAATAGTAAATAGGTATGCACATGTGTGTTTTTTTTATACAGATAAGTGAAATGTCAGATATTAGAAATTATATCTAGTAAGTGTTATAAGTGTTTTATAATAAGTTTTACAAGTGCAATGCAATAAGTGTTACTGTTTATGGTTATCTGTGAAACAGTGATTGGAAACACCTTGAGGTACCCTGCCTGCTACATGAAAGAAAATCAGAAGTGCATGGACAAGAAAGAAAATTACCTAGTTGGCTATAACTAAATTTTTTCTCTTGTTTCTCAGAAAATAATGGTGAATATGTGAGAATAAGTGTATTTGTGATGTGAAGTACAAAAACTGTAAGTTGTGTATAACATCAGTAATATTTTCACGATGCCTCTGATTAGCACAAATTAATCATAATTTTAGTTCAAGTAATTACCTCATACTCACCCATACTGCGTGAAACAGCCAGAGCATTTACTTCTCAAAGTGCAGTTACCCATATTCGTAATGTCAAGTGCAAATATAAGTGCCGTAGTAGAGGGAAATTATTATAATTGATGTAAGAAGTGAGTACAGAAAATCAAAGAGCTATTCTTTTCTAACACACCTACGGGGCATAGTGTCAACATGAAACAGCTGGAAAACTCTGTGGGGAGCCACATGAACAGGGTGATGACTCATCCTTATGGCGGTGAGTAAGGAAAAGTCGAAGATTGAGTGGAAAATTCTGTTTTTTCACAAAAGAAGGCTGGGCAGTGTTACAATCACCACTCCGGTCAGTGCTACCATCTCTAGCCAGCGAGTCCAAGGTCACTGGCAGTGGCGTGTGCTCGAAATCAGCCTACCAAAACATGGAAAACCAGTCATATTTAACTTGCCCTTACTCATTGACGAGACCATCTGGAAGTCTGGGGATACTCTCATTTGAAAGAGGAAGAGTTGGTTAGTCTTAAGTATTTTTAATTTTTTCTCTGGCTATTTTAGTTTGGCAGATATTAGGGTTTGAAGTAAGGGTGTTTTAGCCAAAATTACAGAAATCCCCGTTAATCAGGAATGGGCAGCATAGGAAAAACCCCGGCGAGTAGGGGTTAAAGACACCTGGAGAGAGCATTATAACTGGTTGCTGAATGATGAGTTTCGCTGGAACAGGGAAGGTTTCAAGTCACTGTATCCAGTGTTTGGCCCTTGACTTTTGATAGAAGCTGCAACTGTGAGCAAGGCAATGGGCAGGATACGGATGGGGAAGGCAGCAGGTGTGTTTGGGTTAACTGCTGAAATGCTGAAGGCTTCATGAGATATAGGAGTGGGTTTAGTTACTGATTTAATAAATGCTGTGATATATGAGTGTTTGGTCCCAGATGATTGGGTGAAGAGTGTGACTGTAAATGTGTACAAGGGGAAGGATGATGCCCTGGAAAGAGGAAATTATAGAGGCATAAAACTTTTGGATCAGATAATGAAGGTAATGGAGAGGGATCTAGAAGGTATGCTTAGAGAAAGTGAATATTAATGAGATGCAGTTTGGGTTTATGCCAGTAAAGGGACAATTAATGCCATATTCATTGTTCAGCAGCTTCAGGAAAAATATATAGGAAAGAAAAGAGTTCTGTACTTAGTTTTTGTTGATTTGGAGAATGCTGTTGAAAGAGTCCTTAGGGAGGTGGTGAAATGGACAGTGAGAAGGCTCGGCATTGAGCAGTGAGTGACTGGAGTGATTATGGCTATGTACTGTATGTGGGTGCTTGCACCCCAGTGAGAGTGAATGGAGATTTGAGTGATGAGTTTTCCTTGTATGTTGCTGTGCATCAGGGGTCAGTCTGAAGCCCCTTGTTGTTTATCATGGTACTTGAAGCCCTGTCATGTAACTTCAGAAGGGACCCCCCTGGGAGATGTATACCAATGGTTTGGTGTCAGTTGCAGAGAATGAAAGGAGCTGGAGGATAGATTTAGGAAGTGGAGAGATGCTGAGGCTCAAGGGCTTGAGAGTAAATACAGATGTGATGGTATCTAGGGTTGGTGGCAGTACTGTCAAAGAAGAGGGAGATTGACCATGTGCAGTTTGCAACAAGGTCATGGGAAATAATTCCATCTTATGAAGTGTTTGTGATAAGTGGGTGCATAAGAGATGTAGTGATATCAGAGGTAGACTGCAAGACAGTGCTGATTTCATGTGTTCAGTTTTTCGGGGAGAGCGCTTGGAGATTGTCAGGTTTGATAGGATTCATGTTGCTCTTGCTGGTGAGTCTCTTCAGTGTGTAGATGAGTTGTGTTACTTGGGAGACATGTTATGGCCTGGAGGTGGGACTGGAGCAAGCTCTTTGGCTAGAGCGAGGAATGGTTGGAAGAAGTTCAAGGAGCTGTTGCCTCTCCTGATAATGAGAGGGCTCTTCTTCCATGCGAAGGAATCTTTGTATGCAGCATGTGTTAGGAGTGTAATGCTGTATGGTAGTGAGACCTGGGCAGTAAAGGAAGAGGATACTCACACACTCAAATGTACAGAAATGACAATGATTAGGTGGAAGTGCAGTGCATCCTTGAATGTGAGGCCTGGGTGGGCTAAGTATACAATGGAAGAGTCAAGAGGAAGGATGGGACTGGAATGTGTTGGTGTTGTTATGAGGAGAGGTAGATTGAGATGGTTTGGGCATGTGCAGAGGATGAGGGATAACAGTTGGCCGCAGAAAGTGAGAAGTGTGAACGTTAAGGGTAGAGTTGTGAGAGACTGAAAAAGACCTGGCATGAGGTCATAGAGTGGGACCTTAGGGATAGAAGACTGAATAGGGAGGCCGCCAGAAATTGAGCAGCATGGAGAGCTGCCATTAGGCAACCAAGACCAACAGATACAACCATATTGGAGTCTTAATAAATGAAATGAACGAACGCAATGAAAAGAACTTGTTACTACAGAGTGACTCACAAAGGTATTGAAGTAACATTTTTATGCATAGTTACCATGTGAGGGGAAAATGTTGCACTTGACTACCAAATATAGTCACTTGTTAACCAATTTTTCTACCACTTATTACTAGTTGTGCATTGACAAGGTCATTTTCTGTAAGTACTTATGTATGGCCTTATGATACTGTAACAGTCCAAAATAACTTTTTAGTGAGTGTCACTTTTGTTAGTGTCTAATGCATTGAAATGTTACTCTCCATTGTCTCCGTACTCACTATTGCACTAATTATTATTATTATTTTTTTTCGTACAGACTGAACCAGAATATTGCACATACAGGTATTTACAATCTTCTCTGACAGTTGGAAGTTTCGGAGGTGTGGTAGGAAATGAAGCACTCTCGCATACAAAGGCTAACCATGCATTTGGCATACATATGTTGAAACTTTCTTCCTTGCATTTTCTTTATAATTTTTGTATTTTTTCAATATAGGAGTAGGGTTAGTCACTGATTTGATAAACACGATTACTGTACATATGAGTGTGTTGTCCCAGATGATTGGCTGAAGAGTGTAGTTGTAAATGTATACAAGGGAATGGGTGATGCCCTGGAAAGAGGAAATTATAGAGGCATAAAGCTTTTGGACCAGATAATGAAGGTAATGGAGAGAGTTCCAGAAGGTATGATTAGAGGAAGAGTGAATATTGATGAGATGCAGTTTGGGTTTATGTCAGGTAAAGGGACCACTGATGCCGTATTCATTGTTCAATAGCTTCAGGAAAAATGTATAGGAAAAAAGGGGATCTGTACTTTGTTGATTTGGAGATGGCCTTTGACAGAGTCCCTAGAGAGGTGGTGAAGTGGACAATGAGAAACCTTGGGATCAAGGAGTGGCTGGTTAGATTGGTTATGGCTATGTACATGGGTGCTTGCACCCAGGTAAGGGTGAATGGAGTTTTAAGTGAGGAGTTTTCCATGAATATTGGTGTGCATCAGGGGTCAGTGTTGACCCCCTTGTTGTTTAATATGGTACTTAAAAGCCCTCTCACATGACTTCAGATATGGACTTGCATGGGAGATGTTGTATTCTGATGATTTGGTGTTGACTGCAGAGAATGAAAGGGAGGTGGAGGAAAGATGCAGGAAATGGAGAGATGGTATGGTGCACAAGGGCTTAAGAGTAAATGCAGATAAAACAAAAGTGATGGTTATCTAGGGCTGGGGGCAGACCTGTCAAAGAAGAGGGGGAGTGGCCACATCCAATTTACCACAAGGGCATGGGAAGTAATTCCATCATGTTTGGTGTTTGTGATAAGTGGTTGCATAAGAGATGTATTGGTTTTAGAGGCAGACTGCAAGATAATGCTGATTTCATATGTATGGTGTGTTGGGGAGAGCATGTGGAGATTGTCAGGCATGAAAGGATTGAACTTGCTGGTGAGTCTCTTGTGTGTGTGGAAGAGTTTTGTTATTTGGGAGCCATGTTTTGTGCTGGAGGTGGGGCTGGAGCTAGCTCTGTGGCTAGAGTGAGGATGATTGGAAGAAGTTCTGGGAGCTGTTGCCTCTCCTGACATTGAGAGGGCTCTCCCTCTGTGCCAAGGAATCTTTGTATGTGGCATGTGTTAGGAATGTAATGCTGTATGGTAGTGAGACCTGGGCAGTAAAGGAAGAGGATATTCGCAGGCTCAGACGTACAGAAATGGCATTGGTCATGTGAATGTGCAGTGCGTCCCTGAATGAGAGGCTGGAGGAAGCTAGGTTTACGATGGAAGAGTTGAGATGTAGGCTGGGACTGGAATATATTGGTGTTGTGATGTGGATGGGTAGATTGAGATGGTTTGGGCATGTGGAGAGGATTGGGTACGATAAGTGGGTGCAGAAAGTGAGAAATGTTAATTTTAGGGACTGGGTAGCAAGAGGTAGACCAAAAAAGACCTTGGACGAGGTCATTGAGTGTGACCTCAGGGATGAGGGACTAAATAGGGAAGCTGCCAGAGATTGAGCAGCATGGAGAGCGGCCATTAGGTGACCAAGGGTGATGCATGCAAGCATATTGGAGCCTTCAAAAACAAAATTAAATGAATACGCTGTATATATCACTTATTGTAATCATTTGTTACAGCACTACAAAGTCCCTTAACCCCTAAACTGCGGGGTTGTGGGAGGCAGTCCTGGCACTTCCCAGCAGTGGTAATTCGTGCTCTAACTTACTTTTTTTAAAAATATTGGCCAAAACTAGCCTGAGTGATAAAAATATCACTCAGGTTTCTCCAAAAAATTTTCATATATATTTATATCTTGACAGCCTCGGCTACTTAACCCCTACACCGCGGGGTTGTTGGAGGCGCTCTGGGCCATTCCCGCGGGGATATTTGCGCTCCGATTGACTTTTTAAATTTTTTTGCCAAAAATCAGTTATTAGTCCTAGAATATTATAATTAAATATGCATATGGCACATACCTTCCGCTTTCTCCTGGGATGTTTTTTTAGCACTCGTCGACTACCGTAGGACTTGTGGAGACTTCTGAAGGTGGGTAACTAAGTCTCCACTTTACACTTCCTGACATCCCCTAATCTGAATACCACTGCCAGATATTATCACTAGAAACATTATTCAATGATTTCCAAGTAGTTTGGAATCCATAAAAAAAAAAAAACACTGTGAAAGCAATGTAAAATACGAGTGCGTACAAGCCTCCCACTCGCGCTAATTCGCCGCTGGTATACTGTCATTTCTTACTCATAATCACACTCACACTTTATTATTTCTAGTACTTTATTACACTTATATATATCTACAGTCCTTTACCGCTTCCCACACGATGTTTAGTAGGGGTAGAGGCCACAGGGCCTTGTATAATAGGTGCAAAAGCGGCAGAAATGAAGGAGTGTCGTTTCACCGTGAAGGACGAGAGCGAACTGACTGTATCTCGGTAGCCAAGAGTTGAAAATGTCAGCTGCTAATGTATATGCTTAGAAATAAGTCGTAGGAAATCTAGACAATACATAATAAATTAGGTAGTTCCAGGTGAATATAAATATCACTCAGGCTTCTCCCTTCCTTTCTTATATACATTTATATTACGAGAGTAGCTCATATGGCATATTTCACGGGAAAAAAAAGCTGGGGAAATTAGTGAACAAGTGCAGGTTGGATGTTGCCAAGTAATAATTAGCCAATTCCAGGTGTATGGCACTATCAGTTACCTTCTTTTATAGATATATATATATATTATTTTGTATAAGAATAGGGCATAGGTCTCATTTCAATAGATGAAAACAGTGGAAAAATCCGGGGAAGATTTACTTAGCGCAGAGCGGCTGAGCAGATGACACGTGAGGGTAATGGAGGGGAGGTAGGGAGGGGAGTCTAGAATGAGGGAAAATGGCTAAATTATCAGCAATGGATGGGAGTACTGATGACATTAGCAGTTGTGGCTATTGTTGGACATTGGCAGTGCTGATAGATGATACAAGTCACCACCTGAAAGCCTGGGGGAATTAAAAATAACACAGAGTCACAAAAGTGATGCCCCGCGGTATGATCCATTGCACCCGACTGTCACGAAAGTGACGACCTGCAGTTAAGGGGTTAAAAAGAAAACAGAGGCACCCAACTGACGGCCTACGGCTCGAGCCATCGCCACCGAGCGTCACGAAAGTGATGGCCCGCGGTTTAGTGGTTAATGGTATTGAAGGAACATATTTACATAGAATTGCCACATATGGGAAGAATTGTTGCGCAAGACCACCACCACAAAAAAAGAAAAATAAATAAAAATAGAAATAAATAAATTGCATGTTTTCTACCCATTGTTACTGCAGTCACTGCACTTGAATCTGAGGTTGTTATTATCATGCCCTGGCAACCTACCATTCAAAAGTGCATCTGATTACATGTATAATATGAGACACATGTGAGTCGGGTATAATATGTTCGTGTATAATAACATCCATCCATCCACCATCCAATCCTACATTGCCGCATGAGAGGGGTAGGAGCCAGGGGCTAGGCAAATTGGTCCTGACATTTAAGATGAGAGTGACCAGTCTCACTCATCCCTGAGTGGCATTACATGAGCAATAAACCCCAACCACCCTTTAGATATAAACTTCAATGGCTCAATCTGACTGGAGTGCCGTAATTACCCACTAAACCACCAGGCACCAAAATTTGGTTATATGGTTACCACCCAGCATAGTAAATGGTTTCCTGATGTACAGGAAACCATTTGGCTTGTCACTCAGTGCAGGGTCACCCACAGGCAGAAGGAAGAGGAAAGAATGAAGGAAAGAAAGTTTCATGTATAATATATTCATGCATAATAACATGATTCATGTATATTATGATACGAAATCGGACACACTTTTGAATGGTAGGTTGCCAGGGTACGATAACGATAACCTCATAGTCATGTGCCGCGCCTATAGTTATGCACTTACATTTTTATTTTCCGTCTCTGTAAGTACTTTTCTTTGGTCTCTAAATGTATATAAGTCCAGAATAACTTTGTAACATCATCACATTCACTTTAATTAGTGTGCTATGCAGTAATGTCACTCACTGTTTTCTCCTTTTTCACTCTTATGCAAATTTTATATTTTCATACCTACCAAACCAGTATATTTACACATATTTGCAGTCTTTTCTGACACATAGAAGCGTTGGAAGGCACGGAAGCACTCCCCCATACAAAGGGCAACCTTGCACTCGGCACACATAGTCACACGTGCTTCAGTTTTCTCTTCTTTCCTCTCCTTTGGGGTCACTGTCATAGGTATAATTGGGCAGTGGGTGGCTCCACTTGGGTGGCTGGATATGCTTCTTACCTGGTTGTGCGGTGAGGGAAGGGGAGGTAGTTGGGGAGAAACAAACAACGCCCTCATTCCATGGTGGCCAGTGGGTGACCGAGTGGTGCAATTCCTTGAGGCAGGCTGGGGGATCCCATGTGACCCACTCAACAGACATAAACAAGAGCTAGGCGGGAATAACTGAGCGCGAATAATACGAAATTTCCCACAGTCTTCTGTAAGGACATCACAATTACTTCACAGTTCTTTCAGAAGGACTGTTACACTCCAAGGGTTCAGCATGTTATGGTACTAATTTTACTATCTTAGCTAGAAGTGTTAATTGTGCCATAACTGCCAGGTGAACCTTTGTAAGAGCTTGGTTTTTCTCTGTCTATCTATTGCCAAACACCTTCATTCTGTAAGGGGTGGCCACAAACAAATTATCTCCATATTGCCCTGTCCCTTGCCCTTATGCTGCCCCCCCACCAACTCACACTCACCCCCCTTCCATTCATATACCTCTCCACTCCATTCCTCTATCTCATCCTCAGTCTCCCCTTCCACCTCACTCACATACACTATCCTTTTTAGTCTCCCACTGTCCATCCTCCCCACATAGTTAAACCACCTCAGTGTATTTCTCCTAACACTTTCTATCACATCTACATCCACAACACAATGCTCCTTCACTTCCTCATTTGTCAGTCTACATGCTTCTCCCAGATAACTCATTTCCACTGTTTTCACTATTGACTTGTGTCCTTCCAGCAAGACCCAAGCTTCAGTTCCATATGTTAGAGTTGGTATCACAATACTGTCATGCCCTTTTTTTGTGTGTGAGGGAGGGGGGGGGACTTCCCCAAGAATTAGGGTTTAAAAGTTAAAGGTATGTTTGACTGTGGATGTTGCATCAGAGTTTTGAGGCTTGATTGATAGCTTAGTGGATGTGTGGCCCATTTTTGAATTCTCTGTTGTTGGTTCTACATATATGCTTTTCTGCTCCAAAATGTGGATCATGCTAATATAATTTGTTAGTGGGAAGTAGGGTTAGCATGATGATAGTAGTGGTGGTGATGGTTATCGGTGGTGTTCAGTGATGTTGGTCATTATGATGATGATGATATTCCCTCTTCAGGTATTGGGAAGACACTGGTGTATGGGAGACAGGAGGATGCTCATGAGTTTATCAAGCTTCTACTGGACCACATGGAGAAATCATATCTGGCTTTCAAGCGTGCTGGCAAGCTCGACCATCGCTCTCGCGAAACCACTCCACTTAACCAAATCTTTGGGGGATATCTTAGGCAGCAGGGTGAGTAGAGAGAGAGAGAGAGAGAGCATGTGTGGTTGTGTATAACCTAGTTATGGTGTACAGGTTTTAAGCTAAGTTGTGTTGTCCTGTCTTCGTATCTGCTTTTATTGAGCTTTGTTTAAATACAAAAATGTTTTTTCCTCACACCACCTCCTCCACCAAACAGTTTTGATTTTATATTCCTTTACTTCCATTGGGGTGCTGGAGAGGGACACCTTTGTGTCGTGGCAGTGACATAGATCGATGCCTCTGCCTCCTGGTTATGCAAATGCCCCTCATATCCCTCATCCCCTGAGTGGGGGTTGGTGGACTGCAGGAGGGGGACAGCCTCTGCATTCTGTCTACAATTTTTAACCCCTAAACCGCGGGGTGTGAGGCGGTCCTGGCACTTCCAGCTGGTGGCAGTTGGCGCTCTGACTTATTTTTATAAAATATAGGCCCAAACTAGCCTGAGTGATATAAATAGCACTCAGGACTCTCCTACATTTTTTCATATATATTTATATTTTGAAGGCCCCAGCTGATTAAAAAGAAAACAGAGGCACCTAACTGACGGCCGACGGCTCGAGCCATCGCCACTGGGCGTCACGAAAGTGACAGCCCGCGGTTAAGTGGTTAATGAACCTCCTCCTCTCCCCCTCTTTCTCTCTCTCTCCACTTCATTTCTAAATTTGCGGAAAATACAAAAATCGGCAACACTATATTAACAGAAGACAGAATTAGCCTTCAAAATGACCTTAACAAAGTTGTCATTGTCAGGTGGTCAGGAAAATGTCAATGCCCTTCTGTGTTAGTAAATGTCAAGTACTGCAATGTGAGAAGAAAAACAAAAGGTATGATTACGAAATGAAGGGCCAGATCGTTAGCAAGTCCTCACTTGTTGAGGATCTAGGCATACTAATTTCAGATGACCTAAAATGTTCATATCAATGTATCTCTGCCACCAATAAAGCCAACAGGGTCCTAGGCTTCATCAAAAGACATTTTGCGTAGAAAAGCAGAGATATTGTAATCCTCCTATACAAAAGTATAGGCAGGCCACACTTAGAGTTTGCAGTGCAATTTTGGGCACCTCACCTAGTCAGAGGTATAGAAGTACTGGAAGTGGTCCAGCATAGGGCTACGAAGTTAATCGTGTCCCTGAGGAATAAACCATGTTTCAAGAGGCTCAGGGAATTAAACTTATTCTGTCTTAGAAAATGAAGACTCAGGGAACAGCAAATTTAATGTTTTAAGATCCTGAAAGGCTTTAGTAATATTGATTCAACCGAACTATCTACCTATCTATCTATTGCCAGATGCCATAATCCCATAAGGGGTGGCCATTTGACTTTGAGTTATTTGTTTTACAGGGAGGGGCACTAACCCTCCACCAACCCACTTGTTGACACGTAGGGAGCACGTATGGTTTGGTTATATGGTTACCACCCAGCGTTGTAAATGGTTTCTTGGCTTACAGGAAACCATTTAGCTTGTCACTCAATGTAAAGCCACCTGTGAAAGAAAGAAAAGCAATAAGAAGTGACAGGAAAGATAGGAAAAATAGGAAGAAAGGAGGGCAGGCACAGAAAAAGAATGATAAAGGCTAAGGAAGAAGTAGGCAGCACTACATCAAGTGAGTGGATGATGGTCGCCACCACCTACCACTATTCACAGTAATTGCCGAGACTGTAATTTGAGGAAATGGTATGAAGTTGCAAGCAGGGAGGGCTAATCTTGATACAACCAAAAACTTCTTCACTTATTCTGGTGTAATTGAGTGGAATAAACTCCCTGGGAATGTGATTGAGAATGGTACCATAAATATATTTAAAAAAAGACTGGACATGTATCTTGACGTGATTGGTTTCATTTAGCCATGATGGAGCAGTTATTGCATATTCACATCTGCATTTGCCTATTTATTAAACACAATTCACCTAAACTAGTAATCAACATCGACAGTACAGTAGGCGTGGAAAGTGTTGACGCCATCTTAAAAAAAGAAAACATTCTTGTGGTTAGCAAGGAGAAACAAATAAATTAACACCCACCATTGAATTTAGTATTTACTGGCATTCCCCTTCACCTTTATTATCTTCTTAAGGCGTCTGGGGAGACTGATGGCGTAGTTTTGCAGAACAGACGGACTAAAACTGCTCCATAGCTGCAGCCTCAAGTTTAGGCAAAGATGATGTGTCCATACTACGCAGCTGCCGCTTCATATGCGCCCATAAATTCTCAATGGGATTGATATCTGGGCTGTTTCCGGGCCAGTCTCGAATAAAGGGAACCTCACAGTCTGTTAACACTGTTTCACTGACTTTGCAACATGTGCAGGGGCAGAATCTTGCATAAATACTCTTGCCTTGGTTTTATCAAAAGAGTCACTTAAAACATCACATAAGAGCTCCAAATAATTGTTCTGGTTCACTTTTTCATTTGCAGGTAGAATTACCAACTCACCAACACCATAATATGTAAAGCAGCCCCAAGCCATGCGTGAGGCTGGGTATTTAACAAACTTGGAAGTGTACTTAGGATCCAGGGGGTCACTGCCTGGTTTGCGGTACACTCGTGATGAAGGGGTACCAGTGACAGTAAATGTTGACTCATCACTCCAAAGCACAGTTTTCCATTGCTCCTCACTCCAGGCAAGATATTTCTTACAAAAATTTACTCTCTTTTTCTTCTGAAGTGCAGTTAGCAGTGGTTTTTTACGAGCACAAAAACTCCTGTAGCCCAGATCGTCATGCAACAGCTGCTGCACACTTCTGACAGACACATCTGCCAGCAACTGTGGGTTCTTTTCTTTTAAATCCCGTGCTGTTAGCCTTGGATCCTTGCTAACTTGCCTTGAGATCAGCTGACGGGTCCTGAAGGTTGTCTTACGAGGTCTCCCAGGCTTGGGAAGTGGAGTGGGAGGAATGGCCTCCCCACTGTCCTTGAACCGCTTCACCAGTCTCTGCACTGTCCTCAGTCTAACACCATCTGATTTGCAATAAATGGGAGTTTGTGGCCAGCTTTGTATAAAGTAATCACTTCCACACGTTTGTCCTTGCTTGTGGTTACTTTAGGCATGATGAGAATGTGGTAGGTAACCAAATAACTGTGTTATTTGAGTCAAAACATGCCCTCGTGGTGCATCACACACAGAGACAATCCTCCTCCTGTGGCTGCCCAAACATTACTGAGCCTGCTCCTGTGGTGCCAAACCTATCAAGCAGGGTTGCCAGCTCCCGTTGAAAAAGCGTCAGCTCATTTCGCATCACAGGGGAGGGTAGTATTGANTCATCACTCCAAAGCACAGTTTTCCATTGCTCCTCACTCCAGGCAAGATATTTCTTACAAAAATTTACTCTCTTTTTCTTCTGAAGTGCAGTTAGCAGTGGTTTTTTACGAGCACAAAAACTCCTGTAGCCCAGATCGTCATGCAACAGCTGCTGCACACTTCTGACAGACACATCTGCCAGCAACTGTGGGTTCTTTTCTTTTAAATCCCGTGCTGTTAGCCTTGGATCCTTGCTAACTTGCCTTGAGATCAGCTGACGGGTCCTGAAGGTTGTCTTACGAGGTCTCCCAGGCTTGGGAAGTGGAGTGAGAGGAATGGCCTCCCCACTGTCCTTGAACTGCTTCACCAGTCTCTGCACTGTCCTCAGTCTAACACCATCTGATTTGCAATAAATGGGAGTTTGTGGCCAGCTTTGTATAAAGTAATCACTTCCACACGTTTGTCCTTGCTTGTGGTTACTTTAGGCATGATGAGAATGTGGTAGGTAACCAAATAACTGTGTTATTTGAGTCAAAACATGCCCTCGTGGTGCATCACACACAGAGACAATCCTCCTCCTGTGGCTGCCCAAACATTACTGAGCCTGCTCCTGTGGTGCCAAACCTATCAAGCAGGGTTGCCAGCTCCTGTTGAAAAAGCGTCAGCTCATTTTGCATCACAGGGGAGGGTAGTATTGACCCTACTTCACTTAACGCGAAAAAAAATGACGTCGGCCCTTTAGAGTCAATATTTTCCGCGCCTACTGTATTTTAGGGCAAATATAATAGATAAACATTCAGTTCATTTGTTTTATATGAAAAAAAAAATCATTAAAAAAAATGCATGCCTAGGGTAAGTATGTGACTATATGCCTAAATTCTCCATTTCCATATTATTCTACTTTCTGCCAATCCTATAAAATTCGTTCAGGTTTTTCAGTCCTACAATGTATTACTTCCTCTCTTGTATCCTGTATGGCAAATGTTGGAGGATCTGGAGGGTGGGGGAGAGAGCCTTGTGCTTTGCTATCCTTTTCTCCTGCTTCTATAATTTTAGCACTGTATTAGTATTAAGGTCAGACCGCCTCGTAGGGACTGTAAGGTCTGTTTGGTCTGTGTATCTGTGTAACTCTAAGTAACTCTCTCTCTCTCTCTCTCTCTCTCTCTCTCTCTCTCTCTCTCTCTCTCTCTCTCTCTTTACCAACAATTCTCTCAAAAATTAATTGATAACTGTTTATGTGGATTTGGAGAGAATGATTGAATTTTGGACACAGTTACTTGCTAGCAGTGTTATGCTCTTTGCCTGCTGAAAGTAGTGGTGCTACGGCTACAACTGCTAGGAAAAAAGTGTAGTGCCAGTACCACTACAGGTACCGTTTTAACTAGTTCATTTCCCCTACTTTGAATAAATACAGTATCCTCTTAGTTATCCATTGTCGCAATATCTGACCCAGTGCAATATCCAGCGTGTTTTCCTCGGCTCTTTTAAAACAATATCAGTGAAGTTAGCCAGTATCCGGCTAAGAAATGGGAAGCAGTCAGTGGTACTATTCATTTTTTGGCAGTGATGTGTATCATCTGTCTCAGGCGTGGGACCCAGGTGGCGCTCAGGCTGACCCTGCAACATGGCAGTCAGTCATAATGTGTTGCGGGAGCAGCCCACCCAACGAGCCAAGCCTACCATCACTCCCCATTTTCATACAGAGCTCTCAAGGAGTATATGTTGTGTTGCTGGCATAGGTGATTTTGTGCAATGCAGTCTTCCATAATGTGCTTAATAGTATGGGGTGCTGTGTTACATTTTGGACAGGCATCACCGACGGAGTCATCCAGCCTCTTCTGGTAACTTAAGAGGGCTGGATGATGCCCACATCTCACCCTGGCCAGGTGGACCCTGTCCTCTTGAGGGAGATAGGATTCAGAAGGGTGAATATTAGGAGGCTGTGCATGGACCTGTGTGTTGTCTTTAAGTGACTGAATGGAGCGACGGGTGATTTAGGTATGGATATACTTCTGGAAGCTGGTCTGAGGCGGGTGAGGGGGGTGAACGTAATCCCTCCACTATCCGACGTAATAGAGCCAAAGGCATGTCCTGACAATGGTCTTGTCCGGATAGTGGCCCTGAAGCTCCAGCACTAACCTAACCTATAATCAGAAAACCACCTACCTACCTACCTCCCTACTGGACATGCATAGCACTTATTTTAAGTCCCCTTTCACATAAATACAGTGAAAGCTCGATTATCCAGGCTTGGATTATCCAGCCTTCGGTATATCCGGGCTGTGACTGAATGGTTCAGTGGTACAGTAATACATAGAATTATTCGTACGATAGCTCCAGTTTAAACATGAAGCATCCAGTTGCTAGCAAGCAAGGCACGGGTAAACGAGCGTGAGTCTGTCCCCTCACCCACACTTCCTGCTCACAACTCGATCACATGGATGGCAAGGTGGAGTTTTGTTAGGCGACTGATAACCTAACCTAGCCTAACCTTGCTTAACTACCTAATAATTTAACCTGTCCTAACCTGGGCTCCAGTAGGAGAATTGGGAAACGAAATCCACTTCTAATTGAAATCCACTTCTTATTATGTTGAATAAGTTTCTTCCATTATGCCGGAAACAGTCGTAGGTACAACCTAAAGAACGTGATGATGATAAAGGCGGAAATCTTTCAGCAAGAGAAGGTAATTATTACCAGATTCAAAGTAGAATAATACAGAAAACAAACTAGAGGAATATCAATTGAACTGGTAAAGTCTTTAGGCTGTATGCTTAGACGAAAATTTATGGGTTTCACAATTTTAGGTGACGAAATGGAACAGAAATGTTTGCTAATCAGAAAAAAATTACTCTACCATCTCACGTGTTCTCTTAAGTTAGCATTCAGTTTCACATTCTTCGTTAGATATTGCGCTTCCCATTTCAGACTGGCAGAGCATATAGTTATTTCAGTCTCTTTCAGTTAAGTGTTCATTATGTTCATTCTTTTGTTCGTTCTTAAGTGTGTGTGTGAAGGAGAGAGTATTGATGCAAACAATAATGTATTCCATTAACCCCTTCATAGTTGTCAGCCTTGAACGATGCTTTACTGTACCGGTGTCAGTGACGGTGAGTTAAAAGCTATAAAAAAAACTGCGAGCAATTATGGGAAGGGATCGAAGATCACTGATATGTTTACACGACCCTACTCTACTGTCGCAAGCAGCCAGGCGGTCACTTCCTCTCAGATGTCTTCGCCAATATGTTTAAATGCTAATGTAACGTGCCCCTTAATTTTGAGTAAGTTTCTTCCATTATGCAGAAAAGAATAGTAGGTAAGGCTTAAGGAACATTATGACAATAAGAGAGGAAATCTTTCTGTGAGAGAAAGGTAATTTACCACCCTCAAAATAGGCAGAAAAATACAGAAAACAAACTAGAGGAATATAAATTGACTTGGCAAGGTCATTAGGCTGTATGCTTACACGAAAATTTATAGGTTTCATAATTTTATGGGACGAAATGGAGCAAAAATGTTTACTAGTCAGAAGAAAAAAAAAACTTTTGTCTCACATCTTCTCGTAAGCTAGCATCCCACATTTTTTGTTCAATGTCGTGGTTCCTAACACATTTCGGACCGACAGAGCATACGGTTATTTCTGCTCTTTGCAGCTGAGTGTACATTTACTACTCATTCTTCGTTCGTTGTTATGTGTATGTTTGAGACAGTATTGATACAAATAATTATGTATTTCCATTAACCCCTTCATAGCTGCCATCCTTAAACAATGCATTACTGCACCAGTGTCAGTGACGTTGAGTTAGAGAGCTATAAAATATGCGAACAATTATGGGAAGGGAACGAAGGTCACTGGTATGGTTATACAAACCTGCTGTACCATCCCAAACAGCCAGGCGATCACTTCATCTCAGATGTTTTCGTCAATATGTTTTAATGCTAATGTAACATGCGCCCTAATTTTATTCTTTCACGATTCATAGCAAATCAGAAGATGGGTTTAGGGACAAAAAAAAATAAAAAGTGCACCAGACGAGTCTTACCACATCTGTAAGAAAAAGAAACTGATTTTAGAACTTAGAAAAAATGGTTCCAAGGCCTGCCACGGGAGCACGCAAACTTCTGAACTCACTGCCATTGAGGGGGCTAAACATACGCTTTACCGTAAGCAGTAAAAGCACCTTACCATATCAGTTCATCCTCATATTCTGTTATGTTTTTCTGATTGTTTCTGGGTTGGCAAATAAACATTTCTTGTTAAATCTGTTTCCCCATTCTTTTTAGCTGTTCTGCTGGTGTGCAACTCTAGTTGTTAGTTAACATAATGGCGGAAGGTACTGTTCTGATCTCATTGTTTAACCAAACCTGGCCTAACTTAGCTTAACTGCACCTAATAATTTAACCTAACTTAATCAAAATTGAGAAACGAAATTTGCACTTGAATGTGTTGAGTTTCCTCCATTGCGCTGGAAACAATCGTAGGTACAGTTGCGTTCATGAGTCCCGATACACAGGTGTTTTTGTTGTCTATTGCAGTGCTCACTGCTTTTGGAATATGGAACTTTTGTGCATACTGCCTGATACACTGAACATAATTTGGTCAGTTAGCAAGTGAAATAGTTCAACATCCTACCAGTTGGTGGACACAACAGCAGACAAGACAACTACATGTGTATCAGGACTCAGGAACGTGACTGTACAGCTTCAGGAACGTGACGATAATAACAAGGAGGAAATTTTTCAGCAAGATAAAGAAATTTACCAAACTGAAACTAGAAAAATACAGAAACAAGCAGGATGCATATGCAAAGATTTGGTAAGGTCTTTCTGCTACGTTAAGTGTACATTTNTCAGGGTTGTTGACATGATAGTTTTCATTAATGCATGAAGTATTTTCTACTTTACACTCCCTCATCTATCTTTCTTTCTTTCTTTCATTCTTTCCTCCTCCTCCTGCATATGGGTGACTCTACACTGAGTGACAAGCCAAATGGTTTCCTGTACACGAGGAAACCATTCACTATGTTGGGTGGTAACCATATAACTCCAGTATGGCGCCTGGTGGTTTAGTGGGTAATTAAGGTGCTTCAATCAGATTGATTCTGTGTAGGTTTATATCCAAGGGGTTTGGGGGGTTTATTGCTCATGTTATGCTACTCAGGGATGAGTGAGGCTGGTCACTCTTATCTTAAATGTCAGGACCAACTTGCCTCACCCTGGGCTGCTTCGCTTTTTATGGGGCAACATAGGATTGGATGATGGATGGATAGATGGATTTAAAATGATTATTATGTATTTCATGATAGGTTAGATGACAGTTCAGTCGTCAGACACGAAATATTCTTTGTTGAGTCACCTAGTTTACCACACTGTTTTGTACGTCGTCTGTTGGGTGAGAATCCGTACCCCAACTGACAGTGTTTACTCCACCTGTGACTGAAACACATTAATCTAAGTTAAAAAACAGTTTGTAAATCAATGTAAACACAAAATTTAAGTCTGAAATATCATCAAAAATCAGTATTTAAAAAAAAAACAAAAAAAACAGGGGTTGGCTTACATTAGGCAGGATGGGTGGTGGTAGTTCTATCCCCATCACTATTCCGGGGTATCGCATCTAGAGGTATTGTAAATCAAGGTTTACCTGTACCCTCAGATTAGGAAATTTTGTTTTTCTTATACACTTGTATTCCTAAGTGAACAGACACCTATGTGTGCCACATACTATACTAAAATTTCTTTCCTGAAGATGGCAACATTTTAAGAAGACAGGTGAAGTTACTTCTATAATTTTGTAAAATTTTACCCATACTAGTTACACCTTTGTGGTAGGTGGCCGCGCTCACCATCAATTCACTCGATGTAGTGCTGCTCTTGGATGTCTGCCCTTTCCTCTCCTCCATCCTTCTTTCCTTCAATCCTCTTCTATCTTTCTTTCCTTCATTCTTTCCTTGTCCTTCTGCCTAAGGGTGACTTTACACTCCCTCTTCTGTCTTTCTTTCATTCATTCTTTCTTCGTCCTTCTGCCTGTGGGTTACTCTGCACTGAGTGACAAGCCAAATGGTATCCTGTATACCAGGAAACCGTTTACTACGCTGGGTGGTAACCACATAACCAAATTTTGGCGCCTGGTGGTTTAGTAGGTAATTATGAAGTTCTAATCGGATTGAGCCAGTGAAGGTTTATATCCAAGGGATGGTTGGAGTTTATTGCTCACGTAATGCCACTCAGGGATGAGTGAGGCTGGTCACTCTCACCTTAAATGTCAGGACCAACTTGCCTAGCCTCGAGCTCCTACACGTCTCTGTGGGTCAACATAGGATTGGATGATAGCTGGATGGACTAGTTACACCCACGATCACAAAACAAGTACAGGTATTATGCTTTGGTTGACTGGTTGTGTGTGTGTGTGTGTGTGTGTATGTGTTTGCATGCACACATGTATTCTTACCTAATTGTATCTTTACAGGAATCAGTGAAGCCTGTATTGTCCCATATATCAGACCATTTGTATCATACATATCTTTAAATTTATGAATAGTTTTGGCACACCATATCATTCGGTAGTGCATTTCTCTGATCAGTTGCCCTGTTTGGAAAACTGAATTTCCTTGCATCTTTGTCACCTCTCTTTTTATGCAGTTTATTGCAATGTCCCCTAGGTTATATACTCATTATGTCTATTTTCTCTTTCCTGAGATGCATTTATGTAATGTAATCATATCTCCTTTTTTCCTTCTCACTTGTAATGTTGGTTGGTTCAGTTTTTTAGTCTTTCTTCTTAGCTTAGATCTATTAAGCTTGGTACCTATCTTGTAGCAACCCATTGTACTTTTTCAGTCTTATCTATGTGTTTTTTGAGATGAGGATTCGAGACCACTGATGCATATGCCAAGGTTGGTCTGATGAATTATGTTACTGTATTATCTTTATCAGCATGTTTTCATTTATGTATGTGAATGCTATTCTCATATTAGCAAGCAGTGTGTGCATGTTCCGTACCTTCTCATTTATGTGGTCAGCCGGAGATGGTCTGTTATTGGTAATCACTCCTAGGTCCTTCTCCTTTTCTGATATATGTAGGGTTGAACTTCCATGCTTATAATCCCAGTCTGGTCTTTTTCCACTTATCATCATCATCATCATCATCATCATCTGGACCTCATTTCCCATCTTAGGGCAGGGTGAGGAGTAGCAACGTCCAAACAGCCCAGATTTTCCCAGTCCAATGGGCCACGCTTCCTTTCACTCATCATTCAAGCCCCTCAAATCCTGGCTGTATCGGATACGCCAAAAACATTCACCACATTTTATAGCTTCACGCAAACGTATCTGATAGAGTCAATCCAGATGCTGCCAGGTTAAAAAAGGGGTGCCAGATTCCTGATCATGCACTTCTTTTCACAACATTCATCCAGCCAGCTCGATCTCTTGTCAGTTCCCAAGCCTCACCGACTTCCAAACCTCTTGTCCTCACACACTCACCCACCATATCTCTCCACTTTCTCCTAGGCCTACCTCGCCTCCTCCCTCCTTCAAATTCGCTCACATATACCTTTTTCACCACTCTGTTGTTATCCATTCTCTCCACACGACCATACCATCTCAGTACACTCTCTTCGATTCTGGTGTCCTCCAATTCCTCACTCCACATCTTTCACGAATCACATTATTTCGTATCCTATTCACACCCTGTACTCCACATACATTTCTCAGCAGTCTCATCTCCACTGCTTTTACTCATGACTTTTCATTTTCATGCCACACCATAGTCTTACTTCCATATGTTAAAGTTGGCACTAATGCTCCTTCATGTAAACCTCATGCAGCTGCAGCACTCAAGCCTCTGTTTCTTATCAAGGCCTTCATTGCACCAGCTTCTTTTCTTCCTTGTGTCACTACTTTCAACTTCTTTTGTACATTTTCCTCTCTTTTCTATCACTGTACCCAGGTATTTGAACTCTCTCACCAGTTCCAGTCTCTCTCCATTCACTGAGACATTGCACTGGGAGTCACCTTCTCTCTCATTAACCATCACCCTACTCTTTTCTACATTTACTCTCAAGGCACAGCACTCACTGACATCAGCAAAACTCTGCACTAGTCTACCAAGTTCTTGTCTGGTATTTGCCAGCAGTACTGCATCGTGAGCTTACAACAAATTTGAGATATTCCATACATCATCATTCATTACCAATGCCATCCCTTTCTCCATTACTCGTGTTTTTATTTCTCTCATCACCCCATCCATGTATATATTGAACAACCATGCGGACATCACACAACCTTGCCGCATTCCCACACTGATCGTGAACCATTCACTTAGATGTCTATTAACCCTTACACATGCTTCACTACCATCATAAAAACTCTTGATGGCACCTAGCAGCTTACCATCTACACTGTACATGTGCAAAACTTTCCACAATCCTTCTCTGTCTACTGTGTCGTATGCTTTTTCCAAATCCATAAATGCCATAAACACCTTATGGTCCTTCTCACAAGCCTTCTCTTATATTTGGCTCACTGCAAATATTTGATCCACACATTCTCTGCCACTACTAAAGCCACCCTGTTCCTCACTCACTAGGACTTCTGATATCTCTCTTACTTTCTCTATAATAATTCTTCCATATACCTTCCCTACCACACTCAGTAAACTTATGCCACAATAATTCTTGCACTCACTTCGCCCACCTTTATTTTTGTATAGGGGTATAGTCACAGCCTTTTTCCACTCTGCTGGCACAGTTTCACTCATCCATGCCTTCTTACATATCTTCAGCAAGCACTTCATTCCACTCTTTCCACTACACTTAATCACCTCTGCATACACCTCATCAACTCCAGCTGCTTTCCCATTTTTTAGCTGCTTCACAGCACTCTTCACCTGTGGAAGTGTCACGACTCCTGGCACGGCATTCCTTCTCTGCATACCCCCAAAACCAATCATGTTTACAGTGCCTCTGTTCTCTCTGTTCCCATTCATCAGGCTTTCAAAATATTCTTTCCACCTGGTCCTAACTTCATCCCCTTAGGTTAACAATCTACCGCCTACATCCTTCAAACCATCACATTTTTTTCCGCTTTCACTTCTACATTTCCGCACCTGTTTCCAGAATAACTTCCTATTTTCAGAGTAGTTTGCTTTCATTTTTCTTCCTAGATCATCATTTACCTTCTTCTTTTTCGTTTTCATTAGTCTCTTTACATGCTTCTTGCTCTCAATATATTCAATTCTTATTTCAGCTGAACCCCTGTCCAGTAACCACTTTAGCCACTTCTTCTCTTTTCCTCCACCACTCTCTTACCCTCATCATCCCACCATGCTGTACCTTTCTTCTTTTTTGTTACTCTTACCACACCACACACTGCTTTAGCATTCCTAACTAACCAGTCCCTATATGCATTCCACAGGCTGTCCAGATCCATTTCATTCCAATTCACTGATTCTGACTACTGCTCTACTTTGATCCTGTAATCATCTGGCATTTCTTTGATTCTCAGCTTCTCATCTTTCAGTCTTTCTCCCTGACTGCTCTTCTCTCTCCTGATCCACCTCACTCCTCTCAGCTTGATCTTGCATACCACAATCATATTATCTGACAGACCTCCACTTCGTCATCTTATGGCCCTTGTATCCGCAACCATTCCCATCATTGACCTCTCTACGAGCACGTAATCAATCGGGCTTCTTTCAACATGATCTCCGTTCCCTCTGCACCATGTATATTTATGTGCATCTTTGTGTTTGAAATATGTGTTAGAAATGCACAACCTCCTCTCCTGACACATATCTTTAGTTGCATCCCATTATAATTTTCTCCTGGTACTCCATGACAACCCATTATGTCATCCTCAGGACCATTGCCTACTCTTCCGTTCATATCCCCCATTACAATCACTTTATAGCTCCTGGGCATTTCTCCCACTTTGTCATCCAGCTCATCCCAAAACCTGTCTTTCTCTCTCTCCTGTCCTCACACGGTGCATATGCTACAGTCACCACGACTTTCACCTTTTCAAACTTGAGCTTGACATACATACATACACCTCGAGCTGACACATTTGTAGTCTCTCATTCCATTCTGCCACACCTCATTCATCAACATAGCAACTCCTTCCTTGCATCTTCCTCGCCCATTCATTCCCGAACTGACACATTTCACACCCTCCCACTTCTCCACTTCACACCCTTTCATCTTCGTTTCACACAATGCCTTCACGGCACGTCTCACACTCTTGAACACATTCACTGCTTCCACCCTCTTGCTCTCATTTACACCTCTTACATTTCACATGGCCATGTGAATCTGCCCATTTGGTTGGGGACGTGGGCAGGTATTGGGCCCTCCGAGGCTTTCTGAAACAACTGCTATGATATAAGTGATTTTGGATAGAGAAATCTGGGAGACACTTAACCCTGCCAAAAACCCCAGTTATATGGATTCCACCCAGTGTAGTAAATGGTTTCCTGGGTAGAGGAAACCATTTGGCTTGTCACTCACTGTAGAGATAGTATGTCATCTCTACATTAAGTGAGTGGATGATGGGCACCCCCATCTACCACCACACTTTTCTATCTATTGCCAGACACCTCAATCCCGCACGGGGTGGCCACAAACAAATCGCCTCCCTGTCGCTCTGTCCTCCGCCATTTCACTACCCTGCTCCCAACTCACCCCTCCCTCTCTCATGTACCTCTCCAATCCATCCCTGCATCTCATCCTCGGCCTCCCCCTCCCTCTTGCCCCCTCCACCTTACTGACATGCACTCTCCTTGTCAGTCTTTCACTCTCCATCCTCTCCACATGCCCAAACCACCTTAACGTGTTTCTCCTAACGCTTTCTATCACATCCACACCACAACGCTCCTTCACTTCCTCATTTGTTAATCTGTCTCTCCATATGACTCCACATGCTCCTCTCAAATAACTCATTTCCAATGCTCTCACTCTTGACTTCTGTCCTTCCAACAGGGTCCAAGGTTCACTTCCATATGTTAGAGTTGGTATCACAATACTGTCATGTAACAACTTTTTCACTTCCATGCTCACCTCCCTGTTTCTTATTACTGCTTTCAACGAACCGGCAACCTTCCTTCCTTGCTGCACCCTTTCAAGCACTTCACCCTCCAGACCTCCATCCTTACTCATCACACTACCTTGGCAAGTACTTAAATGCACTCACATTCTCCATACCCTCCCCATCCAATCTCACTGTACATTCACTGGCTTCACTTCTCTCGAAGACCATCACTTTACTCTTTCCTACATTCACCTTTAGATTCTGTTTCTTACACACTCTCCCAAACTCATCTACCAAGCCTTGCAGCTCCCCTTCGTCTTCGCTCAACAACACAGTATCATCTGCAAACAACAGTACAGGGAGTTTCCAAACACTGCCCTCTCTCACTAGGGCCGCTCCAACATCCACTGCCCGACCTTGTATCTCTTTTAAAACCCCATCCATGTACAGATTGAACAACCATGGAGACATGACACATCCTTGTTTCAATCCAACCTTCAAATGGAAAGATTCACTCAGTTAGCCATCCACACTCACTGCAGCCTTAGCACCCTCATACATACTCTTCACTGCCTTCAACAACTTCCCATCTACTCCATATATTCTTAATACTTTCCACAATCCTTGTCTATCCACCCTGTCATATGCTTTCTCCAGATCCATGAAGGCTGCATACAACTTCTTGCCCTTCTCTAGAAACTTTTCCACTAAGGATCTAAGAATGAATATCTGGTCTACACAACCTCTTCCCTTCCTAAAACCTCCCTGTTCTTTTCCAACTAATTCCTCTGTTATTTCCCCCCTACTCTGTCAATAAGTATCCTACCATATACTTTTCCTATTGCACTGAGAAGGCAAATGCCCCTGTGATTACCACACACTGCTTTTTCCCATTTTCCTTTGTACAGAGGAATAATTATACCTGACTTCCAATCCTCTGGGACTCTACCCTCCTTCCACGCCAATCTGCACACCTTCCACATCCATTCTATTACTATCTCTCCCCCATGCTTCAGCATTTCACCACACACTCCATCAATTCCTGGGGCTTTCCCCATTTTAACTTTCCTCATTCCTTCCACCACTTCCATCCTACTGATTTATTCCTCTCTTCTCACAACCCTCCTTCTCCCTGCCATTCCCCAGCCACTTATACTTGCATTACTTTCATTCTCTATGTTCAACAGTTCATTAAAGTGTTCTCTCCATCTGTTTAACTTTTCTCCCTTCTCCACTAGTAATCTACCATTTTTATCTTTCACACCCCCACTGACTTCGTTGGCACCCTATCTAGCTCTCTTTACCTCCTTCCAGAACATTTTCGTACATTCCCTCCGCTTTGCACTTAAATCCCTTCCAAATTCCTCATCCACTCTCTTCTTACTCTCTCCTACTAATCTTTTCACCTCTCTCCTCCTCTACATATAACTCTCATCCGTCTCTCAGCTTCTTCGAAGCCCCTGTTCCTCATCCACTCATTATATGCTTTCTTCTTTTGTGCCACAGCCTCTGTCACCTCTTCAGTCCACCATGCTGTTCCCTGAACCACTTTTCGTCTTCTCTTCACCCCATACACCACCTCACATGCTGCACAGATTTCTTCTGTGAATATCTTGCACACACCTTCCATGTCCCCCATCTGCTCCAATCTATATTTACCCAATCGCTCCTCCAGTTCCCTTTTATATTTAGCCTTTATTCCATCCTCTTGTAACTTTTCTACCTTCCTTGTAACAAATACTTCCTCTTGTCCTTCCCTTCTACTCTGCCTCCATCTTGTTTGGATTCTCCCCCAACCTCTATATACTCTTGCATCCATTACACATCTTCTCATCCTTTCATCCTTACACACGCAGTCAATCATTGCCTTCTGTTCATTCATTCCACCATCCACCCTTCTCACCACTCGCCATGTATACCTATGGATCATTTTGTGCCTGAAGAGGGCATTAGATAACATCAACCCCCTCCTGGCACAAATGTCCACTAAAGCACTGCCATTCTCATCCACCTCTGCAGGCACACCCAGCTCACCAACTACACATTGAATTCCTTTTGCCATCTGTTGCTTCATTCATGAAGCTTATTTAATTTTTCTTGTAGCTCTCTGCAGGAGTCAGTGTGTGTTATTCTCTTTTGTATTTTTGCATCATTAGCAAACGTATTGTGATAGCTTCCATATCCAATTTTACTGTCTATATCATTTATATAAAAACATTATTGGTGGCAGCACTGAGCCCTGTGGAACTCCACTAGTCACTTCCATCCATGATGAATAATTACCCCTTAGTACTGTTCTCATTTCCCTTTTTCTGAGAAAATCATACATCCAGCATAACAAATTACCTTGGATTCCTCCTTGATGGTACAGTTTCCATAAAATTCTTTGGTGCGATACTGTATCAGATGCTTTCTAAAAAATCTAAATAGATACTGTCCACCCATCCCTCTCTTTTCTGTGGTGTTTCTGCGACTCTACCTTAATAAATTTGTAACTCATGATTTTCCTTTTCTAAAACGGAACTGTCTTTCTTCGTTTCGTTTCGTTTTTGAAGGCTCCAACATGCTTGCATGTGTCGGCCTTGGTCACCTAATGGCGGCTCTCCATGCTGCTCGATCTCTGGCAGCCTCCCTATTCAGTCCCTTAACCCTTAAGTCACATTTAATGACCTCGTCCCATGTCTTTCTCGGTCTACCCCTCCCAACCCCTCCCCCAATATTAACACTTCTCACCCTCTGTACCCAATTATCATCCCCCATCCTCTCCACATGTCCAAACCACCTCAGCCTACCTCTCCTCATCACAACACCAATACACTCCAGTCCCATCCTACCTCTCAACTCTTCTATCGTAAACCCAGCCCCCCCAGGCCTTGCACGCAGGGACGCACTGCACATCCACCTAATCATTGTCATTTCTGTACGTTTAAACCTGCGAATATCCTCTTCCTTTACTGCCCAGGTCTCACTACCATACAGCATCACACTCCTAACACATGCTGCATACAAAGACCCCTTAGCACGTAAGGAGAGTCCTCTCAATGTCAGGAGAGGCAACAGCTCCCTGAACTTCTTCCAACCACTTCTCACCCTAGCAACCGAGCTAACTCCAGCCCCACCTCCGGCACATAACATGTCTCCCAAATAACGAAACTCCTCCACACACTCAAGAGACTCACCTGCAAGTTCAACCCTCTCACGCCTAACAATCTCCACCTGCTCTCCCCGACACACCGCACACATGAAATCAGCATTATCTCGCAGTCTACCTCTAATACCACTACATCTCTTGTGCACCCATCTATCACAAACACTGCACAAGATGGAATTACTTCCCACACCCATGTGGCAAACTGCACATGGCCACTCTCCCTCTCCTCTGATTGTACCGCCACCAACCCTAGATATCATCACTTTTGTTTTATCTGCATTTACCCTTAAGCCCTTGTGCCCCATACCATCTCTCCACTTCTTAAATCTTTCCTCAGCCTCCCCTTCATTCTCAGCAATCAACACCAAATCATCAGCATACAACATCTCCCATGGGAGTCCCTCTCTGAAGTCACGTGAGAGGGCTTCAAGCACCATGATAAACAACAAGGGACTCAAAACTGACCCCTGATGCACACCAACATTCACGGGAAACTCATCACTCAAAGCTCCATTCACCCTTACCTGAGTGTGAGCACCCACATACATGGCCATAACCACCCTAACCAGCCACTCTTCCAACCCTAGCTTTCTCATTGCCCACTTCACCACCTCTCTAGGGACTCTGTCAAAGGCCTTTTCCAAATCAACAAAAACAAAATACAATTCCCTTTTCTTGCCAATATATTTTTCCTGAAGCTGTCGAACAATGAATATGGCATCAGTGGTCCCCCTGCCTGGCATAAACCCAAACTGCATCTCATTGATATTCACTCTTTCTCTAATCATACCTTCTAGAACTCTCTCCATTACTTTCATTATCTGATCTAAGAGCTTTATACCTCTGTAATTTCCCCTTTCCAGGGCATCACCCTTCCCTTTGTACACATTTACAATTACACTCTTCAGCCAATCATCTGGGACAACACACTCATATATAATCATATTTATCAGGTCAGTGACTAACCTCACCCCAGTATCTCCTGAGGCCTTCAACATTTCGGCAGTCAACCCAGACACACCTGCCGCCTTCCCCACCCGCATCCTGCCTATTGCCTCACTCACAGTAGCAGCGTCAATCAAAGGCCAAGGCCCAAACACTGGATCAGCTGGCTCCAAACCTTCCTTATCCCAATCAAACTCCTCATTCAACAACCGGCTATAATGCTCTCTCCATGCATCTTTAATATCCTCACTGTTAACCACTACCCTTCCTTCATCATTCTTCACACACTGCTCGCCTACAATGTCCCGATTATCTCTCTTCATCTGATTTGCCACCCTAAAAACCATATTTTTCCTTCCTTCATGATTTAGATTATCAAGTAAAAGTCTCTGTGACTCAGACTTCGCCCTGTATACCTCTCTTCTAGCCCTGCGCTTGGCAGCCAAGTACTCCTCCCTGTTACCACCCTTCTTCCATTCCCGGAAAAGCCTTCATTTCTCCTTAACTGCGGCTTCTACACCCTCATCCCACCACCAAGTTGCTTTATGTCCTGGTGGGCCTCTTGTCCAACCGCATACTGCATCGGTAACTCTCAAGAGGTTGTTCTTAAGGGCTCCATACTGTTCATTAACGTCTCTATCTTTGGCTTCGTGTTCAGCCACCACTCTCCTCATCTCACTATAAAAGGCATCCCTTACTGATTGGTTTCTCAGCTTCCATATTTTCCTCCTAGGTACATATGTCATCCTTCTCATCACTCGTTCCTTAAGCACCATGTCACAAATCAACAGTTTGTGCTGCTGAACACACTCCTCGCTTCCTATAACCTTAACATCCCTCACTAATCTCCTATCAACCCTCCTTACCAGAAAATAATCTATCTGGCTACTATTTCCCCCGGACTTGTACGTAATCAATCTACTCACTCTTTTTCTAAAATGTGTGTTGCACGCAATCATGTCCATAGCCTCCCCAAACTCGAGTATTCTTTCCCCTTCCGCATTCCTCACACCATATGCACATCCTCCATGGACTCCTTCATAACCTTGAGCTGCTTCACCCACATGACCATTTAAATCCCCTCCCAGAACCACTACCTCATCATCACCCATACCACTTACTACACGTATTAAATCATCCCAAAATCTATCCTTCTCTGTGTCATCCAATCCTACCTGCGGAGCATATGCTGATATGACTGAAACCATCACCCGTCCGATCAAAATTTTCACTACTATTATCCTATCACTTACTCTCATGACATTCAAGACATACTCCAACCATTTCTCCGCAGCCAACACACCCACACCCCCATATCCGTCAGTTCGCCCCTGCCAAAACAGCTTATAGTAGCAATCCTTCCCAGCAATCTTTCTGGCTGATCCACCCCTGTACCGGACTTCCTGCAGACATGCCACATCCACCCACCTCCTACTAAATGCCTCAACAACTTCCCCTGCTCTTCCTCTCAAACTTCCCACATTCCTCGAACCCACCCTAAACCCCCTGGGTGATTTGCTGTCGTCAGGCTTGCTTTGGTGCTTGTTTTTGTTCATAGTCATAGTCGGTAAGATAAAGGGGGGTAAACATTCCAAAGGCCCGACCCATTGCACAGACCCAGGTCCAGGCAATGGATCTGGGACCCCTAGCCCACCAGCTTACTAGTGGCTGTGGTAGTGGCCTCGGGGCACCCTGCCAGGACACCTGCAGGGACACCCTCCAAGCGCGGCTTGGCATTGCAACTGCCCCGCCATTATACACCCACTGATAGGGCAGCCTCCTGGGGCGCTACTCCCAGGTTCGGGCCCCTCTCTAATGAGCGGAAGCGGCAGCCTGGGAACCGCAATGCCCTGTACCCTCTAGCACAGGTTCGAGCCCCATCTCGCCCCGGACCCATGATCTGTGCCGGCGGAACCCCAGTCAAGCCTCCCCCCAAAGTCCGCCACTAGGTAGCGGGGGCAAAGTTTTCTGGCCGCATGCCCTTGCTGGCGTCAACCCCTGTAACGTAGTGGGGTACGTTGTGTGATATGTAAAGCGCATGTGGTGTAGTGCATAGGATAGTTAGAGGAAATGATTGGGAGAGTATGCTGGTCTACTCTCCATGTTACTGTCACACTGAAAAGGTCAGCAAAGGAGGAGGATTAGGTAGCTAGTGAAAGGAGCTCCAGCTCTCCCTATCACCAGCATTCCATTTCCCTCGGGAGTACTACCCTGTTCGGCCCGTGCTACAGCCTCCTCCTACAAGTTAGTTGTTTTTACGGGGTGGGGCACTAACCCGCCACCAACCCTTTTAGTCGCCTCTTACGACAAGCAGGGATACTGGGGGAGAATTCTTGAAAACCCCCCTACCCCCACATTTTTCTGATTAACTTTTCTAGTACCATGCTTACAATACTCGTCAGGGATACTGGTCTGTAGTTGAGTGGATTCTGTCTGTTTCCTTTCTTGAATAGGGGAATAATGTTTGCTTTCTTTCAAATATCAGGTAGTTTACCTTGACTTAAGGATTCTTTGAATATTAAACATACTGGTCTGCTTAATTCTTCTGCACATTCATGTGGCACCTAATCTGAAACTTCATCAGAATCATTAGCTTTTCTTTTGTCTAATTTACTCAACTCTTCCTGTACCTCTTGTTCCAGTATTTGTAAATCTGGCAATACAGGCAAACCCTGGTTTAACAAAGCAGTTGGTTAACCCATACACATACCGATGACGGGCTGGGCTGTCAGTCATTTGTCAACCTCTGACGTCAGTATGACGACTTTGCCTGTCATCCGACGTAATGTCTAAAGAAACATTTAGGGAGTCGTCCTTTTTGTTGGATGACGGGCAAAAGTGCGAGGAGCTAAGTCTGCCACAGCTGGTGCATGCGTGCTCACTTGGTTACAAAGTTGCCAGGTTGGCGGATTTTCCTCCAAATTGGGTGGTATTTAATTGAGGCTGGTGGATAAAATTTAACATTGGCAGTTGGTCTTTTTTTTAGGAAAGTTTATATCTTAACTGGCGGATTTTCGGCGACTTCAGCTCAAGAGGGCATTTGCTAAATTAACCCTACTGAATTAACCTTACTGTAACTCTCGTCTCTTAGCAAAAACGAGGGTGATCGGAGAGGTCAGGAGGGGAAGTGGAGGGTGGTACTGACCAAACCATTACCACCCAGCCCAGCCCTCTCTCGGGATATGACTCCCCTAATCCACACTACAGGTCACAGGGCCTGGGGGTCATGTATGCCATGGTGGTATAATAAAAGAGGCAGCATTCAGTTTTAGTCAGTGAGCAGTTAAGGGAGGTTTGCTGGATAGTGGAATTGGGAAGACAGTGGGTAAATATGCGAGTATAACAGAAAATACAATAAAAGCTGGGAAAAAGAAAATGGATTGTGAGAATGGACTGTCAGTGTCCCAGGTGATGAAACAAAGACATCATCATCATCATCATCATCATCCAATCCTACGTTGCCCTATGAGAAGCGTAGGAGCCCAGAGCTAGGCAAGTTGGTCTTGACAATGAAGATGAGAGTGACCACCCTCACTCATCCCTGAGTGGCATTACGTGAGCAATAAACCCCAACCATCCCTTGGATGTAAACCTTCACCGGCTCAATCTGATTGGAGCGCCTTATTTACTCAATATACCACAAGGCGTCAAAATTTGGTTATATGGTTACCACCCAGCGTAGTAAATGGTCTCCTGATGCACAGGAAACCATTTGGCTTGTCACTCAGTGTAGAGTCACCTACAGGAAGAAGGAAGAGGAAAGACTGAAACAAAGACATTTTGCAAATTTTGTAAAACAATCCTAAGGGTACACCATGCAGATCTGAAAGATTACTGTGCAGCAGAAATGCACAAGAATAATACTCTTCCCTTTTCCACCACAAGAACACTTTTTGATGCAGGCATCACAAAAGCGAAAGTAGACAACGGTGTGAAAATTGCAGAGCTCAAATTATCTGCACATATTGCGTCATTCAAGCATAAGTACAATTGATCACCTGAGTGAATTAGTGAAAATTGTTTCAGCAAAGGACCTTTCTATTCATAGAACAAAGTGCACTTCTCTGAAAAATTACGTGCTTGGGCCTTCAGTATTAAAGGAACTGCTTGATGATATTGGTGACAAAGAATTCTCACTTATCATAGTTGAAAGCACTGATATGACAAGTATAAAGGTACTGTGTATTGTGAATCATCATTTGTTGCTCACCTGTAAACCTAATACAGTGCTTCCTCCAATTTTGCGAGAATATGGTCGACAAAAAACCTCGCAAAATCGAAATTCGCAAAGTTTAAACAATTAAATATATGCAATAAAGGTAAATTGGTCGACATCACCCCAAGGTAAGCACTTTTTCCCACTCTTACTCTCGACTCTACCTCTTAATTTTATGATGATAAATGAAACAAACATGGACTGATGTATTGTACAGTAATATTATTATGAAAACATCATAGGTAACAAACATATAAAAGAAAAAAATGCATATTTACACTGATGTGAAGACTGGCGTGGTGTACGGGACTGGTGGCGGGGCAAGGAGGGTGCGACTACTATGGTGTAAACAAACATGGGGGGCGGCAGAACACCGAACTAGGAGGCACAGTCAGGGTGACCAGATTTAGCATAATTTTGCTAATTTTAGCATATTTTTCCAGAAAATTGTGTGTTTAGCACAAAATTTAGCATGTTATCAAATCTAGCATATTTTTAGCATAATCTGATAAGCTTAGGACAATTTTTAGCATGATTAGAATAACTGACCACTCGTGGCTAGCAGTAGTTTCTGGGTTGAAGACCAGGATACATGTTTAATATAATATGATTAATGGTAACTGTGAAAGCCCATACTTTTAACAAACCTAGAGCAGGAAATCACGGGCTTTGGAGGAGGGTAGACGTGTACTGTACAGATCCACAGGCACTGGGACCCAGGGTGCCGCCGTGGCTGACTAAAGTCAGTTATTCAGCTGAGTCTGTGGATGCCGTCTGTTCAGGCTGCGGCAGGTTCAGTGCCCATCATTTCTCTACTGCTTAGTACCTCCTGTAGATTGCAGTGTGGTAGGAAGAGTTTCAGCTTATGTTTCACAAACATTTGTCAAATAAACTTTTAGAACCTGAGTAATTATTTATTTTAATGTTCTTCTTTCATAATTATAAGAGTGCATACTGTATACAGTTAAAAACGTAGAAATAATACTATATTAATCATAAAATATAACAGAAACCGAACGTATTAAGAGCAACAAAAGATTTAGCATTATTTTTGCCAATCTAGCATAATTTCAGCTGCTGTCTAGCGTATTCCAGCTAGAGAAATCTGGTCACCCTGCCCACCACTCGACCTCGCAAAGTGTGTGATCGCTCGCAAAGTTCATAAATGTTAAAAAATAAATGACTTGGAACTACCTCGCAAAATTGGTGATTCGCAAAGTTAAAGTTCGCAAAGTTGAAGGATGTACTGTAATTATTAGTCTTTGATTACTGACAAGGTGGTTTTTGGGCGTGTGAGAAGAATGAAATTTTGACGGGATTGGGCGGGTTTGGGAGAGGAACTCGACAGGTTGGCAGTTTCTGACCCGGCAACCCTGCTTGGTTAGTCTGCTCAGTGTTGTGTGAGGTTCCTCACAGGAAGGATGTACACCTCTTGACCTCCCACCAAACACTCATGCTCCCTTTTCTCTCGTATATGTACAGTGTTATTATTGAAAAAATACAACAAACAATGCATTATTGGAAAGGAAACTTATTCTTCTACATACTGAAGGAAAATATATTATTATATTTTGAATATTTTTTTTTTGGCAAATATTTTTTTAAAGGAAAGTGTAAAACTTTAGCCTGTCAGCTTACTTCTACTCACTTTGTTTTGCATTTTATTTTGTATATACTGTATTGTCTTTTTGAACAATGTATGACAGAACAAAACTCTTCATCTTCAAATTGAGACTAAAATGGCCATTCTATGATGAATAATAACTTTCCTACATGCGTTAGAAATAAAGGATCTCTACGCAACTGTTCTGAAAGCTCTTGAGTGAGAGTTACGCATCACAGCCAGCCCTTTATGTGAAATGGTTAAGTAAAAATCCGTTGCTAGGCAGGGTATTGTATCTCGGGGTAGGTTTAAAATGTAAAGTATAGGGATGCGTTTTTGAGCCTTGGGTTTCCCCCCCAACCAAGTCTTAAACCCACCCAGATGAGTCCAAGAAAAAGTTTCAAGAGTATCTAAATGGGTTGACAGCTGTAAAAGAAGTTAACCTAAGCCTACAACCACTGCCTGTCTTTCTTGTACCCAGTCAAGGTCACTGGAGAATGCCATCTCCAACTCGTATTCAAACTCGGTAGAGAAGAAGCAGCAGCATTGTATACAATCCCACCATCAGACGGTCCCAGAACAATTAAATGAACATCTGTTATGCATGAGAATTATGTATGAATGACACAGAATCGTCCAAGGTGCAAATTGTTGTGATGGAGAAGCGTTAATGTATTGACGGGGAATGGGATCGATGATGTAGTTGAGATTGCCTTTTCAACGGCTCCTCTTTATGTTGTTTTAGCTGCTGGTCTGGTTGCTGAGCTCCTTTATTTTCTTCTCTCTTATTTTCCAACATTTATTTAGAAATTCCTTTGTATTTTCAAAACGTTTCCCCTTGAACAGCCTGAATGTAAACTCATGATTTATCAGTCAATGATGTGATCAAGATAGCCTGTTCAAAGGCCCTTCTTTGTGTCCTTTAAGTTACTGTTCTGGTTGCTGAGCTCCTTTATTTTCTTCTCTCTTATTTTCCATCATTTATTTAGAAATTCCTTTGTATTTTTAAAGTGTTTTTCCTTGAACAGCCTGAATGAAACCACACAATTTTTTGATGTCACAGTTTTCATCAGTGCATGAAATATTTACTCTTTAAGGTTTTCATAATTATCAGTATTTATTTAAAATTATTATTATGTATTCCTTGATAGGTTAGGTGTTCAGTGGTCAAAAACGAAATATTCTTTGTTGAGTCGCCTAGTTGTCTACACTGTTTTAGTATCTCGTCTGATGGGCGAGAATCTGTACTCCAAATGACAGTGTTCACTCCACCTGTGAGTCAAAAAACAGTTTATAAATCAACCTAAACACAAAATTTAAGTCTAAAATATCATCAGTATCAGAAAAAAATAAAGGAAACAAAAATCCATCGCAAAACCAGAGGTAGACATACGATAGGTGGGGTAGGGTGCTATTTCTACCCCCATCACTATTCCAGGGTATCGTAAATCGGGGTTTGTCTGTATGTGTGGGCATGCATGTTCCTTATCATGTCTCAAAATTACTTTCTTCTGAAAAAACTGATTGGAAATTTTTGTTTAGAACTTTGCAGATATCTTTTTCTTGGATATGGTTATCCCCTCATCCATGATGGTCTGTATTTTATCTTTAACCTGTCCAGTCCCGACCAATTTTTTACCCAACACACCCTCAGAACCTGACCGATTCCCCCCCCCCCACTCAAACCTCACTTGTGATGAGAAACATCGAAAATTTATAGAGAAATTTCCCTCCTGAGCTTATAAATGTTTGTACAGGTATCAGTCAGCCTAATGTTTTCCTTCTTTCTCAGGGTACCTGGCTAAAGAAAATTAACTATGGAAGGGTTAACTAATTCAAGCCACTTAAAATTACGTATTTATTTATTTATTTGATACGAATTTATGTGTAGTACAAGTCTGTATTGGTTTTCACACAATAATATACGCAATAAAAGCATTGTTCACTCACCCAAAACCCCAGCATATGGCACCTTCCTTTACGACATTACCACCTCATCACTTCTGTTTGTTCCTCCCTCTAGCTTCTTTGTTTCTTTGTCCTCCACCTCAGGAATCACCTTCACCTTGAATTTCGTCATTGGAGAAACCGTGGGGCAACATATCTTTACTGGCCAGGTTACTGCTAACAGGTGAATTGCCAAGTGGGGGGGGGGAGGGGGGTCAGTTGGGGCCAGGCAGTATCCCCACTTTTCAACAGGTAGGGGAAGGTCTCCCACTTATGCCTACCAAAAATCACCTGCAAATCTTGAAAAATGTCCAAATGATGGACCTTGCACCTGACTGACGTACGATGCACGTCAGTGGGTCTGTCTGCGGAAAAAAGTAGTGACGTGCATCGTACGTCGGTAGGACTCAGTGGGTTAATTTTGGTTTTGCTTCAGATGTTTCATTTCGTTTTTGAAGGCTCCAACATGCTTGCATGCATCGGCCTTGGTCACCTAATGGCAGCTCTCCATGCTGCTCGATCCCTGGCAGCCTCTCTGTTCAGTCCCTTAACCCTTAAGTCACACTTAACCCCTTCATTACCGAAATCGATAAGGTTTACGCTTGTAAACCTAGAAAAAGTTCTGTCGAGGAACCGATAATTGTAAGGTTTGCGGTGGTAAACCTGATAAGCATAGGGAGGTATAGGATGGTAGGAGTGTTGGTTTGGGGGTTACTAGAGAGACTTGGGTTGTAAGAACTGGCAACTTGACTCTGACGTCATTCTCCTTGTCATGGCCATGCCATGGCCATATCAGAGTCCATGCCAGGCCATGATTGACATCATTTGGGTATTTTGGATATGATTTATTATTTCAAATGTTTTGGGCATATATATAGACCTATATGGTATGATATAAACAGAAAAAAATAGTTGCACTAGGCATATCAGCACGTGGTTACCATGACAACCACCCTCCTAGGCCCCACAACCAACCAGCAGCCAGTTCTCACCCGCAACCCCTCAGTATCCCCCGAGCTACATGCTGTGACTGTGTGTTTTTTTTTGGCTGTTTTTGCGTGATCATGGCGTCATCTGATACTGATGACGAATTTGATACAAAGCTTGCTAGTGAGTTAGATGAGTCTGATGACAATGAAACTCAGTCAGACATCAGTGAGTGAGTCAGACGATGATTATATACCAGAAAACGACAGTGATAGCGAGAGTACGAGTGATGAAGCAAGATAGATAATTGCTCAAATCCCAGCCCTGTAGGCTCGCCATTGTTGCAGAGTCCCTGAGGACCTGCCTTCACCCTCTTGTCGGATCCGTTTGCAGATCAAAGGCCACCTCCACTACCTACACTTCACCTGGACTTTCCCAACGTACATCCTGCAGTATATCAACGCCACGAGGAGTAACATACGAGTTCTATATATACCTTTTTATGTCTGTAAAGTCTATATTTATAGGAACAATGAAAGTTTAGTAAAGTATATATATATCCCTGCACGTATACTACTATAGGAAATGTATTTCAAATCATGCACAGTGTACCTCGTGGTCAACATGTACTTGAGAATATAAAAGTAATATAAAATGAAAAACAGCACACTTATGATAAACGATCACCCCCCCCACACACACATGAACTTCCGGGAATTCGGTTTGACGGAGGGAGAGCGGGGCGGCTGGGGGTGAGAGGCGAGGTAATGAAGAGGTTAATGACCTCGTCCCATGTCTTTCTCGGTCTACCCCCCCAATATTAACACTTCTCACCCTCTGTACCCAATTATCATCCCCCATCCTCTCCACATGTCCAAACCACCTCAGCCTACCTCTCCTCATCACAACACCAATACACTCCAGTCCCATCCTAACTCTTAACTCTTCCATCGTAAACCCAGCCCCCCCAGGCCTTGCACGCAGGGACGCACTGCACATCCACCTAATCATTGTCATTTCTGTATGTTTAAACCTGCGAATATCCTCTTCCTTTACTGCCCAGGTCTCACTACCATACAGCATCACACTCCTGACACATTCTGCATACAAAGACCCCTTAGCATGCAAGGAGAGTCCTCTCAATGTCAGGAGAGGCAACAGCTCCTTGAACTTCTTCTAACCACTTCTCACCCTAGCAACCAAGGTAACTCCAGCCCCACCTCCGGCACATAACATGTCTCCCAAATAAAAAAACTCCTCCACACACTCAAGAGACACACCTGCAAGTTCAACCCTCTCACGCCTAACAATCTCCGCCTGCTCTCCCCGACACGCCGCACACATGAAATCAGCATTATCTCGCAGTCTACCTCTAATACCATTACATCTCTTGTGCACCCATTTATCAGAAACACTACACAAGATGGAATTACTTCCCACACCCTTGTGGCAAACTGCACATGGCCACTCTCCCTCTCCTCTAATTGTACCATCACCAATCCTAGATATCATCACTTGTTTTATCTGTATTTACTCTTAAGCCCTTATACCCCATACCATCTCTCCACTTCTTAAATCTTTCCTCCACCTCCTTTTCATTCTCTGCAATCAACACCAAATCATCAGCATACAACATCTCCCATGGGAGTCCATCTCTGAAGTCATGTGAGAGGGCTTCAAGCACCATAATAAACAAAGGACTCAAAACTGACCCCTGATGCACACCAACATTCACGGAAAACTCATCACTCAAAACTCCATTCACTCTTACCTGGGTGCGAGCACCCACGTACATGGCCATAACCACCCTAACCAGCCACTTTTCCAACCCTAGCTTTCTCATTGCCCACTTCACCACCTCTCTAGGGACTCTGTCAAAGGCCTTTTCCAAATCAACAAAAACAAAATACAATTCCCTTTTCTTTCCAATATATTTTTCCTGAAGCTGTCGAACAATGAATGTGGCATCAGTGGTCCCCCTGCCTGGCATAAACCCAAACTGCATCTCATCGATATTCACTCTTTCTCTAATCATTCCTTCTAGAACTCTCTCCATTACTTTCATTATCTAATCTAAGAGCTTTATACCTGTGTAATTTCCCCTTTCCAGGGCATCACCCTTTCCTTTGTACACATTTACAATTACACTCTAAAGCCAATCATCTGGGACAACACACTCATATATAATCATATTTATTCAGGTCAGTGACAAACCTCACCCCAGTATCTCCTGAGGCCTTCAACATTTTGGCAGTCAAACCAGACACACCTGCTGCCTTCCCCACCTGCGTCCTGCCTGTTGCCTCACTCACAGTAGCAGCGTCAATTAAAGACCAAGGGCCAAACACTGGATCAGCTGGCTCCAGACCTTCTGTATCCCAGTCAAACTCCTCATTCAACAATCGGGTATAATGCTCTCTCCATGCATCTTTAATATCCTCACTGTTCACCACTACTCTTCCATGATCATTCTTCACACACTGCTCACCTACAGTGTCCCGATTATCCCTCTTCACCTGATTTGCCACCCTAAAAATCATATTTTTCCTTTCTCCTTGATTTAGATTATCAAGTAAAAGTCTCTGTGACTCAGACTTCACCTGTATACCTCCCATCTAGCCCTGCGCTTGGCAGCCAAGTACTCCTCCCTGTTACCACCATTCTTCCTTTCCCGGAAAAGCTTTCTTTTCTCCTAAACTGCAGCTTCTACACCCTCATCCCACACCAAGTTTCTTTATGTCTTGGTGGGCCTCTTGTCCAACCGCATATTGCATCGCTAACTCTCAAGAGGTTGTTCTTAAGGGCTCTATACTGTTCATTAACGCCTCTGTCTACGGCTTCCCGTTCAGCCACCACTCTTCTCATCTCACTATAAAAGGCATCCCTTACTGATTGGTTTCCCAGCTTCCATATTTTCCTCCTAGGTACGTATGTCCTCCTTCTCATCACCTGTTCCTTAAGCACCATATGTCACAAATCAACAGTTTGTGCTGCTGCACACACTCCTCGTTTCCTATAACTTTAACATCCCTCACTAATCTCCTATCAACCCTCCTGACCAGAAAATAATCTATCTGACTACTATTTCCCCCGGACTCGTACGTAATCAACCGGCTGATTCTTTTCCTAAAATGTGTGTTGCACACAATATACAGATATAAATACATAAACATTCTGGTGTTTGTATGTGTTTGCACACTACACACACACACATGACTACCAAGTAGCATATCTTGTGCAGTATATATAATGTGGTAATGAAGAAATATAGGCAAGATGTAAAATATGTAAAGATTTTCTGTCAATGAAAGGATTGTTTTACTCTAGAACTCAGCTTAAACGAAGTTGCCAAGTGTCGTTCATCTCCTCGTCTCAAGAGTTACTCTACACGTATTGGCCCCACCTGCTACCTTCCTTCTTATTAGATTTAGTAAATTGCTTTATTTAAACCACAGATAAAAGAGTGAATGTAAACATTATGACTAAATAAAAAATATAAAAACTAATGGATGCAGGCAGTCTGCACTTTTTTTGACAGCATGTGTACACTACTTACATACATAAACCCACACAGCCACCACACTTACGCACCACCAGTATGCAGTATACCTCACTCTCATCTCATTGCTTTCGGCCTTCAGTTCATTTCTCCCTTTTCTTTTCTCCTTTCTCATATACCCACTTATTATAATGAACCTTTAATTGTTTTCAGTAAGATTTTATTAACCCCTATACCGCGGGGTTGTGTGAGGCGGTCCTGGCAATTCCATTCGCACTCTGACTTATTTTTATAAAATATTGGCCCAAACTAGTCTGAGTGATATATTGAAATAGCACTCAGGTTTCTCCTACAGTTTTTCATATATTTATATTTTGAAGGCCCCAGCTACTTAAAAAGAAAACAGAGGCACCCAACTGATGGCTCAAGCCATCGCCACCGAGCATCACGAAAGTTAAGTGGTTAAGCTGCAAAACTGTGTCAGGGTAACAATGTTCTTTCACACAGAATTGGGCAAAACAATGAACAAAATCTTCAATATAAGTCACTTTAATGTTTCTTCTGTCCATATCCGATATCTCGATAACGGTTTGGGTATCAGAAAAATGCAGATATTAGCAAAATATCGATTCGGCTAATCGTTTTGATTACAGAACTACTCCCCCCCCCCTTAACCATTCTAGCAGTGTTATCAGAGTTAGGTAAGAATCTTACAGTATTGTTTATTCCCATTAAATATGCTTTACTAATTTCTTTTGCAGGTTGTTAGTGTTCGCTGGTGACCAATTTGATGTAGATTTGGGGGTAAGGGGGGCAGCTTTTCCGAGGTGACTGACTCACAAGAAATTTTGCCCTTAAGAATAGTTATTTCTAAATAACAGAATTCTCAAATTGCAGCATGTGATCAGTACCATAAAGGCAATTTAGGAGATTCTACTGTAGCTCCGTTATGGAACGTCATTACTTGTAGTGCTGATACTTCCAGCGGAACTTGCTTTAATATAACATGTCATTTGCTCTTGCGCCAACCATGTTAAGTACAGTCGACCCTCGATGCTACGGACCCCGAATCAACAGATTTTGGAAGCAGCGGACAGCATCTGCTGGCAGAGAATCACTCCAGACACCGGTCACTTTTTTAAATTTCAATACAGGCACACTCACGACCAGTAGTTTCTGCTCAGGGGTGCCCTTTTTCTACCCCCGTATACCCAGGGAAGACGGGAGGGGGTGACAAAACGAGCTACCTCAGCTCCATACCCTCCCCCATACCCCTACCCCACCCAACACCCCACTCATCATTCTTAACTGGCAGTTACATCTCAAGCTAACCCCATACATTACACTCACAGTCACATTACTAATACACAAACAAAACACTAGGACATGTGAAAAGAATATAATATAATTATGAATACTGCAGCATTATAAAGCTGACAATAAAAAACGTTGACAATGGCCATACCAGGCCTCATTCGTTGGGTGCTTGCGTTCATGTGTGTGTGTGTGTGTGTGTGTGTGTGTGTGTGTGTGTCAGTGTGTGCATGTTTTTGTTTGTTTGTTTGTTTGTATGTGTGTATGTGTGTGTGTGTATTTACCTAATTGTGATATACAGGAAATGAGCTACGGTCTTGGGGTCCCGTCTCTATTTCTCAGTAAGTCAAATTTTGCCTTAAACTCGTTTAAGTTTTTAGACTGGACGATCTCTTTGTCCAGGCTATTCCACAGGTCTATGCATCTATAAGGAAANACAAATCTGCCAGACTGGGGACCATCTTGGTTGCTGTTCTTTGTATTCTCTCAATCTTGGTTATATCTTTCTTTTTGTGTGGGGACCACACTACTGCTGCATATTCTAACCTGGGGCAGATCATGGCCACTATCAATTTTTTCATCATCTCCTCATCTATGTAATGAAATGCCACTCTTATATTGGTCAAGAATTTATATGTCTCTCTAACTATCTTATTTATGTGCTTTTCAGGTGACAAACTATCCTGGACCAGCACTCCCAAATCTTTCTCTTCTCTTGCTTTTGTGATTGATTCAATACCTGTCATATAATTCAGTGATGGTCTCTTGGTGCTTTTAGCCATTTCCAATATTTTACATTTTTTTGCATTAAATTTCATTTTCCACATCTGGCTCCAATCATGTAACCTATCCAGATCCTTCTGCAGCATTTTACAGTCCTCTTCAACCTCTACCTTTCTCAAGATCTTTGCATCATCAGCAAACAGGCTTGCGTAACTGTTCACTCCATCTGCCATATCATTTATGTAAATCAGGAACATTACTGGTGCCAACACTGAGCCCTGTGGGACACCACTTGCTACTTCCCTCCATCCAGATGTCCTGTCCTTTATTACTGTCCTCATTTGTCTGTCACTCAAAAAGTCTCTGATCCATTCCAGTAGGTTACCCTTCAGTCCTCCGATATGCTCTAATTTCCATATTAGTCTCTTATGGGGTACCTTGTCGAAGGCCTTCTCCAGATCTAAGTACAGTAAAACCTCGATATAACGGACTTCAGTAGACCGGAATTCGCTTTTATCAGACTCGAGGAGCTACCGGACTAAACCCCTATATATCGGAAAAAGTCCGATATAGCCAGAAAGCAGTCCGGACTGCCTGACAACTTCAGTTATGTTCACCACAATAAGACAAGTAAAGGACATGTTTTTCAGTGCACTGTACAGTACTATTATACCATTTGATTAATGTAGTGAAGGTATAACACAGTACAGTACTGCAATGGTGGTGAAAACTACCGATGCAATCCGGACTAATGTCTGATATATCGGAAAAAGTCCAGATTAGCAGGGGTAAGTCCGGATATCACTTTTATCGGAAAATCGCATATCTCGGACTGGCCTGAGCCCCAATTAGTCCGTTATAGTGAGGTCTTACTGTACACACAATCCACCCAACCGTCTCTTTCCTGTAGCACGTCAATCGCCCTTGAGTAAAAGCTCAACAAGTTGGAAACACATGACCTTCCACTTCTGAAGCCAAACTGACTTTCGGTCAAAATATTCATCTCTTCCAGATATTTTATCCATCTATCTTTCAGGATTCTCTCGCACAATTTCGCAACCATTCTGGTTAGGGACACTGGTCTATAATTCAGGGGTTCTTCCTTGTTTCCTGCCTTATAGATTGGTAACACATTTGCCCTCTTCCATTCTTGAGGCACTTTCCTCTGTTCCAAGGAGCACACAATTAAATTGTGAATCTTATCTGCCAGTTGTTCTCTGCATTCCTTCAGTACCCAATTAGAGATTCCATCTGGTCCTGGAGCTTTCCTTACGTCCTGAGTTTCCAGTAATTTATACACTTCCTGCACTTCCACTTTTATATTTTTTATCACTACATTTCTGATCACTCCCTCTCTCTCCACAAACTCTCTCTCCTTAGTGAAAACCGATTGGAAACATTTGTTCATTATTTCAGCTTGCATTACTGCATCCTTGTAGACCTCTCCTTCTACTTTCAGTTTGGTGATTCCTTCCCTTTGCTTCAATTTGCCATTAACAAATCTATAAAACAATTTGGGTTCAACCTTACATTTGTCAATTATACCCTTTTCAAAGTTCCTTGCTTCCTCTCTACGTATTCTTTTATATTCATTTCTAGTTCTTTTATATTCTTCCTTTGCTCCGTTATTACCTCTCTTTCTCCATTTTTTCCATGCCATGTCCCTCTCTTTTTTTGCTGTCATACACCTTCTATTAAACCACTCCTTTTTCCTGTTTTCTTTCCCACTTGCTCCTGGCACATATTTTTCCACTCCCAAATTGTAGAGGTCTAAGAAGATATCCTACTTCCTCTGCATCTCTCTTGTTTCTCTGAATTTTCTCCAGTCTGCATTTTTCAAAAATTTTCTCAATTCTGCAAAGTTTGTTTTCCCAAAGTTGTATCTTCCTTACCTATAAAGCTCATCTCTTGGCACCACATTCCCTGTTATCATCTGGAACTCAATGACCACATGATCACTTTTTCCTATAGGACACAGATAATTTAAAGATTCAGTTACATCATGTTCTTTGGATAGTAGCAAATCTAATCTTGCTGGTGTGTCATCACCTCTGAATCGTGTCCCTTCTTTGACCCACTGCGTTATTACATTATTCATTGCCACATTTAACAGTTTAGTGCCCCACGAATCTTCGCTACCTCCTGAGTCCCATTCCTCCCAGTTCACCTCTTTACAATTAAAGTCACCCTTTAGGATTATATTGTTGCTTTTCTCGATCACTTTCTGTAAATAACTAACCATGTCTGACAACATCTCCTGGTATTCATCGTCATTCCATGCTCTCGTCTTAGGGGGAACATATACCACTGCCATATCTCTCATACCTTTCTCCCCAGTTTCTAATTTCATATTTATTGCTGCGGCCCTGCCCTCTGCCATTTCCACTGTATCTACGTTTATATTGTCCTTCACTGCTATCATCACTCCTCCTTCCGTTTTTTCTTTTCTGTCTCTTCTCCATAATTTGTATCTCCCATCTCCCATATGAATATCAATATCCTCTTTCAATTTAGTCTCTACAAAGCACATAACATCAGGTTCGTGTACCCTCAAAAAATCATTGATTTCTAACCTTACCGATATTAGTCCATCAATGTTTGTGTACGCCACTTTCAAACTTTTTTCATCATTTTTTATACTCTCTTCTCTCCTTCCCTCCGTTGGTACCACTCACTCAATTTCTGGTCCATAACTCTCCAATAGAACTCTGTCTTCTCTTCCTCCGTTCGCTGTTCGTTTTTTATCTTAGTTTCCTTTACTAACTCCTTTAGTTTAGCTCTTTCCTCTTCGTTTGCATCTCTCCTAATCCAAACATTTTTAAACCCCTCTTTATCTGACAATTTCCAAGTTCTACTTATGATTTCATTCACTATTACAGTAAACCCTTCATAAGCCGAACTATATGGGGCTCTACCCTGATTCAAATTACCGATTTTTCTGGCTTACTGAATTTTCACCCCCCAAAATTGCTAAATTACCGAATTTTCACCCCAAAAAATTGCTAAGACAGTACCTATTACTTGTCCTTTCAACACTCAGCTAAAGAAGCATATATAAATAAATAAGTTATGACAAAACAGTTTAGTGCATTTAATATACATTTAACCCCTTCAGTGCTGGGTGTATTTTCATTTTGTTCTTGCTGCCACAAGACAATTTTAGTCAGTGTAGGTTGGATCTGTGGATGTGCACAGGGTTGGTACAGCCTTCGTTAGCCCCTTCAGTATGTGAGTCCATTCCTGAGTGCCATAAAATCGGCTGGAGGAAGTGTAAATAAAGTAGAAATAGACGTCACAGTACTGAAGTGGTTAATTGGTAGAAAATCATTCACAGAGGCAGTACAGACCATCGGCAGCGTGTGTTGGAGATGGATTTTCACCCCCCCAAATTGCAATAACAGTACTTATTACTTGTCTTTTTAACACTAAAGTAAAGGAGCATATACAGTGTATAAATTAATAAAGAAAGACAAAAAAGAAAGAATTCAGTGCACATAATTTGCCTTTCGTCAGAGGCAGTAGATTCGTCGGCAATTTGTTTTGTTTTGGAGACGGAGGTGGTTGAGTTCACACTTAAACGTAAATTCTAAAAAGTACTCAGTATTTATTTCACTCTACATTAAGAACTAAACTTAAATGTAATCACTGTAATAGACTGCAGTGTAACACCTTTCGTTAGAGGCAGTAGATTCATCGGCAGTTTGTTTTGTTTTGGAGACGGAGTTGGTGAAGGTGGGTGAGTTCACACTTTAACGTAAATTCTAAACAGTACCCAGTATTTATTTTCACTCTGTATTAAGAACTAAACTTAAATGTAATCACTGTAATAGACTGCAATGTAACACTTTCAGTAATAATAGTACTGAACTTTAATCATGATCACTACACTAAGTCACACGCGCAAATTTTTTTTTTTTTTTTTTAGCTTTATTCCTTTATGACTAGAGGTGCCAGTATCACTTCTTTTAAGCTTTGAACCTTCCATGGCAAGGCAGATAGCAAAAGGAGAGCACTGCTCAGCACTAGATGACAGTAAGAATGGCACAACTACTATCTCCAAAAGCAAGCAGCAGACTGGCGCCACGTGTCCGCCTGGCGCCATTTCTCCCCCTGCTTTCACATTTCAGCCTACTTTCATATGTGGTCTCGGCCTGAGTTCAGCTAACTGAAGATTCCGGCTTCTAAAAGTTCGGCTTATGCAAGGTTTACTGTACTTGGGACTTAAACTTTACTTTCAAAGGCCTTGGCCCACCATCCTCGTACTTTCCTAACCGAAACACTTCTTCAATCTCTTCTTGGGCTTCATTGTTTCCCTCCATAACCAGTGATATTATTTCTTTAGCCTTGCTTAGTTCCTCTCTCTCTCTTTCAGATCTTACTGTCATTCGTTTTTCTTTTATTCCTGAGATTATCACACATTTTTTCTTGTCTGCTACATCCCTGACCAAAGATTCTCTACTTCTGAGTACTCTAACCACTTCCTTCTCCACTTTTTCCTTCCTTTGTTGTTCTATGATCTCCTTCAAATTTACATTTCCTTCCTCCTGTATTTTCTTTCACCCCTTATGTTGCTCCTTGATTTCCTGAATGTGCTCATCTTGCCTTCTTGATTTTGATTCATACTCCTCTAGTTTTCTTTTTATTCTGTCCCTTTCTTCTTCCAACCTCGTATTCTCCCTCTTGAGCTGTGTTATTTCATTTGATGTGGATTCATTACTCACCTTTAATTCTGTGACTTCCTTTTCTTGTTCCTCACTACTTGTACTAACTTTTTCCAGTTTACTCTGTAGGACTTTGATCTCTCTCTCCTGTTCTAAGGTTCGTTCCTGTAACTCTCTAATCACTTCCCATACCTTTTTTAACTCTTGGACATTCCTCTCCGCCATTTTCTCTACTCCTGCTACTCTTGTTTGTTGCAGTTTATCACTTCCTTTACCTGCATTTTCTTCGGAGAACTCTCTAATTACTTCCCATACCTACCTTTTTTTAACTCTTGGACATTCCTCTCTGCCGTTTTCTCTACTCTTGCTACTCTTGTTTGTTGCAGCTTATCAATTCCTTTACCTACATTTTCTTCGGAGAAGCCAACAAATTCCCCCTCGCCAGTTGTAAACAATCTTCTGTCTCTCTCCGTCATGATACAACCATATGGAAACTTTCTTTTTCGCTGTCTTGTATTTTTAGCGCCGAAACCTGCGTTTTTTTTTTTAACTAATATCCGACGGGAACGCCACTCATGTATTCAACCACATAATCACAATAGGCTGTCTCCCTTTCGTTGCTAGTTCAGCGATTATTTCCCCTCGATCCAGGAGCAGCTCCGTCTCTCTCTCTACGACCCATGTGTGTGTGTGTGTGTGTCAGTGTGTGCATGTTTTTGTTTGTTTGTGTGTGTGTGTTGTTACCTAATTGTTCTTACCTAATTGTATCTTTACAGGAATGAGTCAAGCTCGTACTCTCCTGTGTCTTAAACCATTTTCATCATACAGTTTTATGAATTGTTTTGGCACACTATTTCATTCAGTAGTGCATTCCACTGATCAATTGCCCTATTTGGGAAACTAAATTTCCTTACATTTTTATCACCCCTCTTTTTATGCAGGTTTTTGCAGTGTCCTCTTGCTGATGCTTCCCCATAAGTTATAATTATATTCATTTATGTTTATTTTCTTCTTCCCTGATATGCATTTATAAAGCATAATCATGTCGCCTTTTTTCTCCTGTAGTGTGTATGTGTGTGTGTGTTTGTATTTACCTAAATTTACCTAATTGTGATATACAGGAAATGAGCTACACTCATGGGGTCCCGTCTTTTTTTCTCAGTAAGTCAAATTTTGCTTTAAACTCGTTTGAATTTTTAGACTGGACGATCTCTTTGTCCAGTCTATTCCACAGGTCTCTGCATCTATACGGAAAACTATATATTTCTTGATGTCCTTCAAGCAGTGTGGCTTCTTCAGTTTCAGTCCGTGTCCTCTTGTTGCTCTCTTATCCCATACAGACAGATCTTCTCTGTCAGTTTCATGTACTTCCATCATGGTACTGAACACTGCAAGCAGAATTTAAATTACCAGGCTATCACATTTTCAGTAGCGAAAGGAAGAATCGAACAGGGGGTGGTGTGTTGTTATACATTAAATCAGGATTTCATCCAGTCGAAATTACCAAGCCATGTATTGAAAATATTGACACTATTTACATTCAGCTAAGAAATGAATCCTGTCATAAAATCAACATTGGGGTAATTTATCGTCCACCCGGTCAACCACTCAACATCGATAACGAAATCTACAATCAAATTGCTGAAATATCTTGTACACAAAGCACGGTAATATTTGGTGATTTTAATTTACCAGTTCCAAAATGGGGAGAAGCCCTATCCTCACACACAGGGTTAGACCTGTATACAAACTTGCAGGAAAGTTCTTTATATCAATTTGTAAATTATCCGACACGTGGATCTAACATCCTAGATCTTGTCTTAGCCACATCAGAAAATGTAGTGAGTAACATAATTGTAGGAGAAGAATTTAGTACAAGTGATCATTGCATAGTTACATTCAACATTAAATTCTGTGAAGACAGTGTCAGGGCCAGTTGTGAGAAAGTGCCTGACTTTAAGAGAGCAAATTTTATGAAATTAAAGGCAATTATAGGTGCAGGCAACTGGCATCCCATTGTCCAAACTCTAGATATCAATGATGCTTGGAATTTTTTTACAGAAACTCTCAACAGTGCTGTCAGGTTATGCATTCCAATGTGCAACAGAAGGCCTGCCAAAAAATCTAAACCCAAATGGTGGAACTGCGACATTAAACATTGTCTGAAAGCTAAAAATCTTGCACATAAAAACTATAATACCACAAAGAGTCAAAGTTATAAAAATGATTACGATGCCCTTCGACGAAAAGCCAAAAAATTAATTAAATGCAGTAAGAAAAACCTTGAGGCACATATTGCAAGTATCAGTAAATCAAATCCCAAAGAATTTTTCAGTTACATAAGAAGCAAAAAGGTAATAACTCCAACAATCGGTCCCTTGATCACAGATAACGGAGAGCACACTGATGATGAAACTATGATGGCAAAAATTCTTAATACGTTCTTCGCGTCAGTATTTACAACAGAAAATATACATACGATTCCCGCTGTTTCCCCCATTCCTATAGAAGAGGGCAACATAATTACTGACATCACAGTTAGCGATCGTGACGTACTGCTTGCAATAAACAAATTAAAAGAGAATAAAACACCAGGACCAGACAAAATATCTCCACGTGTATTGAAGGAACTACAGAATGAAATATCAAAGCCTTTGTCTGAACTTTTCAACTTATCACTTAAGAGCAGTAAGGTGCCACATGAATGGAAGCTTGCCAACGTAACCCCAATATTCAAAAAGGGCAACAGAGCCCAACCAGAAAACTACCGCCCAATTAGTTTAACATCGGTGGTGTGCAAATTGCTCGAAACTATTATCAGAGACAAGTTTGTGAAACACTTAGAAACAAACAATCTCATCAAAGATTCACAACATGGTTTTCGTAATAATCGCTCTTGCCTCACGAATCTGCTGGACTTTTTCAATGATATACTAAATCTGTATGATGAGACTAAATCTGTTGATGTGGTCTACCTAGATTTTCAAAAGGCCTTTGACAAAGTTCCACATAAAAGACTCCTTCAAAAGCTAAAGGCACATGATTTCAGTGGCAGTGTTCTTGGTTGGGTAGAAAATTAGCTGTCTGGACGAAAGCAAAGAGTTGTAATTAATGGAAAAGAGTCAGACTGGATAAACGTTACAAGTGGAGTGCCACAGGGTTCCGTGTTAGGTCCTATTCTTTTCTGAATATATGTAAATGATATTGACGAAGGATTGTGTTGTAAGATTTCAAAATTTGCTGATGATACTAAAATAGGTAACAGAGCAGATATAGTACTGCAAAGGCAAGCAATTCAGAGAGATCTTGATCAGCTGTTTAACTGGGCCCAAGTTTGGCAAATGGATTTTAATATTAATAAATGCAAAGTACTAAACATTGGCAGTAAAAATGTAAGAGCTAGTTATAGCATGAATAATGTCCAACTTGATAGGGTAAACCATGAAAAAGACTTAGGAGTTATAATAACAGACGATTTGAAACCAAGCAAACAATGTACAGAAGCAGTGAAAAAGGCCAACAAATTGATTGGATTCATAGGCAGAGCATTTGAATATAAGTCCGATAATATCATTCTCACTTTGTATAATTCCTTAGTACGCCCGCACTTGGAGTACTGCGTTCAGTTTTGGTCACCATATTACAAAAAGGATATGGAAAAGCTTGAAAGAGTGCAGCGAAGGATGACAAAAATGATACCTAGATTGAGAAATAAACCATACGAGGAACGTTTAGAAGCCTTGAATCTCTTTACCTTAACTAAACGGAGGATACGAGGAGATTTAATTCAAGTATTCAAAATATTCAAAGGACAAGATAACATGGCTGTCAATAAATACTTCACAGTTGATCACTCGAATTATACTAGGGGCAATGGGCATAAAATAATTGGCAAAAGATTCCACTCACATGAAGCTAAGCATTTCTTCTTCAATAGAGTTGTAAATATATGGAATAAACTGCCCTCCAATGTAGTAAATTGTAATACAGTACTAACCTTTAAAGGTCGCCTGGATAAATATTTGTCATCTAACCCCCAGCTTACTATGTTTACTCCTGAATAAAACACTTGTATAAATTTTTATTTATTCTACTCTTTCAGAGCCTGGATCAGTTTACTAAATGCAAATATATGCACGGCAATAATGTTTTAAGTTTCTTTCTGCAACTTTTGAATTCCTGCAGATTTTTAGCTATATTCACGTGTATCTGTTTCTTTTGAATTCCCGCAGAGTCCAACTGAGACCAAGGGATTACTGTATTCACGTTGTTATGTCTACAGAGTCTCATCGTCCGCAGACGCCCCGTCAACTCAGTGTACCCATACATAGTGTCATGCGTTATTTATTTATTCGATTATTCATTGTACTTTACTACTTTCTCTTTCAGGTTATTCATAATGGTAGCTTATAGATAATGTATTATATAATGTAGCTTTTCCTTTTCGATCTTTCCTATGAAATTTCCATGTCAGTTTTTCCATGCTGCATGGTGGTCTTTCTCACTTTTTCTTGCCAGTTTTGGCTGGAGGGTTTGGAGGTGGGGGGAGCCTTCTTGCTTTACTATCCTTATCCTTCAGCATGTAGAGTTAGATCTTGTAGTCACAGTCTACTCTGTAACAAACAGCCTCGAAAGGACCATAAGGTCTGTTGCTGTTTGCTTTCCTATGTACTCCTATGTACAATCATGTCACCACTCTCTCTCCTTTCCTCTAAGGGTGGCAAATCCAGCCACTCTAGCCTCTCACTGTATGACAGATCTGCCAGCCTGGGGACCATCTTCGTTGCTGTTCTCTGTATTCTCTCAATCTTGTTTATATCTTTCTTTTTGTGTGGGGACTACACTACTGCTGCATATTCTAACCTTGGGCAGATCATGGACATTGTCAGTTTTTTCATCATCTCTTCATTCATGTAATGAAATGCCACTCTTATGTTGGTCAAGCATTTATACGTCTCTCAAACTATCTTGTTAGTGTTTTTCAGGTGACAAACTGTCCTGGACCAGCACTCTTAAATCTTTCTCTTCTCTTGCTTTTGTGATTGGTTCAATACCTGTCATATAATTCAGTGATGGTCTCTTGGTGCTTTTAGCCATTTCCAATATTTTACATTTTTTTGCATTGAATTTCATTTCCCACATCCGACTCCAATCATGTATCCCATCCAGATCCTCCTGCAGCATTTTACATTCCCTTCAACCTCCACCTTCCTCAAGATCTTTGCATCATCAGCAAACAGACTTGCATAACTGTTCACTCCATCTACCATATCATTTACGTAAATTAGGAACATTACTGGCACCAACACCGCGCCCTGTGGGACACCACTTGTTACTTCTCTCCATCCAGATGTCCTGTCCTTTATTACTGTCCTCATTTGTCTGTCTCTTAAAAGTCTTTCATCCATTCCAGGAGGTTACCCTTCAGTCCTCCTATATGCTCTAATTTCCACATTACAGTGGGGCTGCTCGGGTAGCGTTTTTTGGGGTAGCGAATCCACGTGTAGCGACAGGAAAGAAACTATCTCATAGCGATTAATGCTGCACAGTTCGCAAAAATCCGCTAGGCATTTACCACATAGCGAGCAGGTGGGCAGAGTTGCCAAGGTCAGAACCTGATTCAAAAGCAATACTGGGCGAATATCATCTGATCTGATCTTAATGCGATGGTGTATGCAAGCTGACCTTCATTTGTAGCGGGCGATGGGCTGAGTTGCTAAAGTCGGACCCTGGTAACACTGACAGTGAGTGCAAGTCTATCCTCATGCTGATGGTGCACAGTTAGTGAAAATCCGCTAGGCATTTAACATGTAGCTAGCAGGTGGGCAAAGTTGCCAGGGTCGGAACCTGATTCAAAAGCAATACTGGGCGAATATCATCTGATCTGATCTGAATGCTGATGGTACATGGGAGCTGATCTTCATTTGTAGTGGGTGGATGGGCAGAGTTGCCAAGGTCGGACCCTGGTAACAGACAGTGGGTGCAAGTCTATCCTCAGTCAGTTCATTGACCCATTGCTTATCCATGACCCGTGTGTTCATTCAACCCTCAGTCTCTCCATTGTTAAAGTTTTTTGTGACCTTCCATTTATTGTCTGGGGACTGAGTGCTCTACCATGGTCTCAACTTCGGTGGCTGCCCCCTGTTCAGCTCGAGGAGGACCTATATGATGGTTGGGAAGATGAGGAAACAGAGGCCCATCACATCGAGAATGAAGTTTGTTTGCATGTGTTACGACGTGAGGGACAAGAGAAAGATGAGGGATGAGAGATGGGGAGTGAGCAGAGTCAGGTCTGTGGTCGCTAGGTTGCTGCGGTACCATATCCACCAAGCACGACAGTAATTTCAACAATAAATAGCAAAAATGATTTAAAAGTTGTTTATCCATTAGCATGTTAAGTTTATTTTATTAGTGTTCACAGTAGGAATTTAGGGTTTCGTTGGAGTGTAGTACAGGTATTTATTTTTTAGCGGCTCTAGCAGGCTGCCACGGTATGGTAACTACAATTGATAACAGTATCGTCGTCATCAGCCACTGAGGTCCACTGCTGGACCGGCCTGTAGGTGGCACTCAGAACGAATTAAAAGTAAGTTTGTTAATCTTCTTTGAATATGTAATATACTATCTTATTACTGAAGAAATATGACGTGATATTAATGGTTAATGGAGGAAAGTAGGGATATACCTGAAGGAGTCAGGACCGTGGTTCATTGACCCATGTGAAAGTATGTATCTTAAGCTTTTCTTATAACTAATCTCCAACTATCTCTCTCCTACCAAATTTTACAGTTTTAAATTTTTCCTTTACCTTTCCTTTTGGGGGAATGCCAATATCTAAGCGATACTGACGGGTGGAAGATGAACCTCCCCGCAGTTACCCCAAGAAGAAGAAGAAGAAGATTGTTTGTTTATCCACACACCGCACATCCATTCAACTTGTCACAGTCTCTCGCCATTGTTAAAGTTTTTTGTGACCTTCCATTTATTGTTTGGCTACTGAGTGTTCTGATATCATGGCTTCAACATCGGAGGCTGGCCCATGTGGTGGTGGTGGCCCAGGGAAAAAACAGGAAGTACTGGTAATGTAAAAGTGACCGAAAAGGCCAGACAGTACATACGTGGCAAGCCAAAGAAACAATACTGCGTGGAGGAAAAGAAAAAGATAACTTTTTGAATACTGTATGTAGTATACATTTATCTTATTACAGTACTGTACTGAAGAAATATGACGTGATACTGATGGGTAATGGAGGAAATTAGGGGTATAGCTGAAGGAGTCCAGGACTGTATTCATTTTTTTAGGTAAGAAGTTTGCCCCTCGGGTAGCGATTTCACGGATAGCGGCCATTTTGGTGGACTAATAAGGTCACTATCCAAGGGGCCCCACTGTAGTCTCTTATGGGGTACATTGTCAAAGGCCTTTTCCAAATCTAAATACACACAATCCACCCAACCGTCTCTCTCCTGTAGCACATCAATCGCTCTTGGGTAAAAGCTCAACAAGTTGGAAACACATAACCTTCCACTTCTGAATCCTAATTGACTTTCAATCAAAATATTCATTTCTTCCAGATATTTTATCCATCTATCTTTCAGAATCATCTCACACAATTTTGCAACCATGCTGGTTAGGGACACTGGTTTATAGTTCAGGGGTTCTTCCTTGTTTCCTCCCTTGTAAATTGGTACCATATTTGCTCTCTTCCATTCCCGAGGCACTTTCCCTTCTTCCAGCAGACACACAATTAAACTGTGAATCTTATCTGCCAGTTGTTCTCTGCATTCCATCAGTACCCAATATGAAATTCCATCCGGTCCTGGGGCTTTCCTTACATCTTGAGTTTCCAGTAATTTGTACACTTCCTGCACTTCCGTTTTTTTATCTTTTATCACTGCATTCCTAGTCACTCCCTCCCCCTCCACAAACTCCCCTTCATTATTAAAAACCGATTGGAAACATTTGTTCATTATTTCACCTTGCATTGCCGCATCTTTATAGACCTCTCCTTCTACTTTCAGTTGTGTGTGTGTTTGTTTGTTTGTGTGTGTGTGTGTGTGTGTGTGTGTGTGTGTGTGTGTGTGTGTGTGTGTGT